>VZTT01007815.1:0-25353 GCA_013400855.1 Buphagus erythrorhynchus | reverse complement strand
TTGCTGTGCAGCCCCTTCCCCTTTGCCAAAGAGGGCTTGATTGGTGTGCTGTGTGACCCCCAGAGAAGGCAGCTATCCCTGTTACAAGCTTGTCTTTGCAGCAAAACCAGAGCAGCACATTACTGGAGGGGCAGCATGAAGCCTATGGCACGTCCTGGTGCCTGACTGCAGGGGACCCTGCTGTCCCCCCTCTCAGTGGGCACAGTGCTGTGTGGAGGTGGCTCCAGGTGGATCCTGTGGTGCTGGCATGGGAGGCAGAAGGAGGACACACCTTGTTTCACCTTTCCAAACACCTTCATCTGCTCGTGAAGCAGAACTTGCTGAGCTTGGAATTGGAGGAGCATCTCTGTAGCTGCCCCAGCTCTGCAGCTGCCACCAGGTTTTGGCTCTCCCCTATCCAGTGGGATGCTCTATGGGAATGGCTTGCTGGGGTCACTTGTACTGGTACTCCTTGTAGCTCGGGCAACTGCATCACATAATCTCTTAAATAAACCCATCAAGTGGCAGACTGGGCTGGAGCCTCTGCAGCCTGGGGCAGCCTGTAGGTTAATCCAGAGCTCCTCCGGCCCCGCCGCCGACCCCTTTGAAGTTTGCTGCAGCTTAGGAGCCAGCAGCTTTCTCAGGAAAGCTGGCTTTTTTACTAAGCAGCAGACTCTTATTATCTGGGCTGAGAACACAGCGATTTCCTTCTCCTGCCAGTAATCCCCACTCAGGGCACTGTTATGCTCTTTTACAATTTATTTTCTCTAATTGCCGGTTTGCAGCGGCCACGCAGCTCTCCCTGGGCTGTGTTCTGGGGAATTTTTGCACTTTGAAGGGAGCTTAGTCCTTCCCTTCTGGCTGCTGGAATCCAGCAGCAATCCAGGTACTTCAGCAAGAGTCCAGCCTGAAAAATAAGTAATAGCCTATGCTTTTCAACTAGTGACTGATATCTGTGCTCTCAAATAGGTTCAGCTGTTTCATTCATCCTTTGGGAGTCCTGATAAACTGCCCTTGACTGAGGCAATCATCAGATGTACAGTACCAGGGCACCAGTGCTTGGTTGGTGATGATGCTCTGGCTCCCATCCTGCAAATGCTCCCTTGGTTTCTCTTTCCTGGACAGGAAAGAGAAATGCTGTGGGAAACTGTGCCAAAGTATTTTCTGAAGTCCTGGTAGATAACATCCCCAGCCTTTCTTTGGTCCACCAAGCTGCTCACCTTATCATAGAAGGAGATGAGATTGGCCAGGCAGGACCATGAGCCCACATGGGCTGAGCCTGATGTCCTGTACGTGCCACATGATGGCATTCAAGGTGATCTCACCCTCCCAGGTACTGTCACATTGCCAGCTCCAGTCACTTGGGGCCTCTCTAGGTAACCAGGACTGCTGGTAAATGATGGACAGTGGCCTTGTGAGTTCTGCCTGCTCCCTCAGTACCCTTGGGTGGATCTCATCCAGCCCCATTTGTGTGTATCTAAGTGGTGTAGCAGAGCCCTGACCATTTTCTCCTGGATTATGGGGACTTTGTTCTACTCCCCATCCCTGTCTTCCAGCTCAGGGTGCTGGGTACCTGGAGAAAAACTGGTTTTACCAAAGACTGAGGCCAAGAAGGTGTTAAGTACATCTGCCTTTTCATCATCCTTTGTCACTGTGTTTCTCCCTGAATCCAATAAAGGATGGAGATTATCCTGAGCCTTTCTTTTCTAATGTGTTTAAAGGAACATATAGTCTGCTGTGTGTGCATCTGTGTGTGCACTCTACAGTGATGGAGATTGTAAAATCTGAGCCCTGCTCAGCCATGCAGTGTTTTTGCCTGCTGAAGTTGAGGGCAAGTGTGGTGCTTTGCTTTGTGTTCACACTGCTTCAGCCAGACCTGCAAAACAGCTGCCTTAAATGGCAGCTTTTGGAAATATCCTTTAAATTGAAAAAAAAAATTGAAAAAAAAAAAAAAAAGAAAATATTGAATTATCCCCCAGCAATGAGTTTGAATAATGCTGTGTTATGAGTGGGGCAGGTTTTACCTGCAGCAAATCCAGGCTGTGGGATTTTATGGGGGATCAGAAGCCTGTGTCATGTCTGTAATGCAGGGTCCCCCCTGTGTCCCTGTGAGGTTCCCTCGTGGGAGCACAGGGGACTGACCTGCAAAGTTTCCTCCCCTTTGAAGTGTCTGGAGCCTGGCTGAGGGTCACTGCAGCTGCTGGCAGCTGGGGATTTAGAATTCCTGCAGCCAGTGCTTTCTCAGGAATATTTCAGAATAAGCAACTACTGTGGGAGCTGGGTGGGAGAGATTTTGGATGTGTAAGACTTCTTTTTTACAAAGTTTTATTATTTCTTGCATCTATTAATAGGGCAGCAGGAGTCTCCATATGCTTTTATAGTCCCTGTTGTGCTTTCTAATGGATATATGCAAAAGCTCCAAGGCGCATAAAATAGACACTCTCAGGCAGTTATTACGATAAAAATTATGTGCATGTCATGACCTTTAAAGCAGTGGGACTGTGTGTGCGTGCTCTTCTGATACACTACTGTTCTCCATTCCCTTCTGAAGCCCTTCTCACTGTAGGAGGTTTGCATTGGAGCTTGGAATATTTTTCTAATCAGCAAAGAGTCTTTTGGCTCTGATGATAACTGGCAAAACACAGAGGAGTGAGAAAACAGAAGAGTGATGGCTTTTTCTGAAGGGAGCTAATAGAGAAGAGGGTAAAGGCGAATGGTGAGGCACAGCATGAAAATCCTGGCACCATCTCCACTGCTGTCAAAAAAACCCACGGGTCCAAAAAGTTCTTTGTGCTTTTTGAGGCAAAAGCTATTCTGGTGTTCTTGAGAATAAAGAAGGGGGGTAAAAAAAGTTTTATAATCCATGTGTCATCTTTAAAGAGATCTTTTTTGTTTGTCTGTTTTAAAACTTTTTGTAATAGTGCAACTAGGATTGCATATAGTACAACTGCTCTGCTGCAGAGCCAGTCTGTGTCACACTTGCTGTTGTCTTGCCTGGAGAGCTTTGCCATCCTCTGTCTGGGGGTGAGGAGTGGGATGCTGGCTGTGATGGTTGGAGAGGCCCTGTGTCCTTGCACTGCTGCTTCCCTGGGTCTGTGCTGTGAGGAAGGAAGGATTGTTGTCACCTGGGGATGCAGATGGTTGTCCTTGGCTGGCTGGGACAGTCCTGGTGTGAGTGTCTGGAGCTGTGGACAAAATGCTTCAGCAGCTTGCCTGGGAGGTGTGCAGGCACCTGATGGGATGGAGACACTATTTGCAGAAATTTATTAGTAATTTGTGCTGTGATCACTGCTTACACCACAGCTTTCTGCATGCTGGGCTGGCATGCAGCAACTGCCCTCTGTCCTTCCAGGCATCCCTGAATAGGGTGCACCCAGGAAGAAAGAGCTGGAAGTCCTGGAGATGTGATGGTCTTAAAAGCTCTTGAGTAATGCAAGAGGTTGTGCAGGGCAAGCAGCAAGGCCTGACATTGCTTGTGACAGTGTTGATACTGAACTCCTGTGGAGATGTGTCAGACCATGCTCAGCTGCATTCCAGCCTTAACAAATGGGGGAAATAACTCTTAGGGCTTTAAAAATTAAACATTCCCTTTAATTATTGAACATGAATAATTTTCATGCAAATTGAGCCAAGATGTGTGTTTCCAGAGTGACAGAGTTGAGAGCAGTTACATTGTGGGGTGTCAGTGACCTGTGAACTGAAAGGCTGTTCATTAATTTTAGCATTTTATGAATAGTACCCTGGGGGGTGGGACACTTGCTGGTAGAGCAAGCTGGCCAAAGACTTTAGTTTGCAATGGTGGCCTCCCCTTCCAATGCTTTAAGATACAAACTGGTGTGTATGTAGGTATGTTGTCCTTATATAGTGGGATATGGATATTTTAGAAGCCTCCTGATGAGGAGGGCTATAATTAAAGGAATAACTGCAGTGACTGTGGGGGCTTCCCTGCTCACCTTGTGGAGGAGATGTGGGTTGAAAGTCCTAAAGTCTTTGAAGGTAGAGATGGGAAAATGCACTGTGGTTTTTCCTAGCAAAATGAGAGTCTCTGTCTAAAACTTGAATTTCACGGGACAGTGTGGGACAAGCTGATATGTGTGAGAATGTTCCTGGCTGGGCACCCACAGGTGGACATGGCACCACTGGCTCTCAGCATTGCTTTGGACAACAAAACAGCTCACATCCAGGGCAAATGAAACATTGGATCTGCAGCTGAAGTGAGCCTGGTGCATTTGGGAAAACTGCAGCACTGTGGGGCCTTTTCCAGTGGCTTTGAGGACACTTGGTGCAGGGTATCTGCTCGGGGTTGAGTCAGAATATTGTCTGTGATTAAACTCCTATAAATATTTTCCTTTTCATAATGGAATGTCAGCATTTACTGTTTCCTGATTTTAAACACTGTACAGTTTGTCAAACATTTATCTCTGCCTTAAATTAAGTCTGGAGATAGAATTCCTGTTAATTTCAAATCAATATGAAAGGGGGGGAGAAAAAGAAATTGCAGTCTAGCCCTTTTCTTGAATCAATATTTTCTTTAAAAGCTGAAATGTTAACTAGATCATAGTGGGTTTTTTTGCCATTTTGAAATGTAGTTTCTGTTTAAAGAATTTATGCATTTCCCCTGGAAATTGCTGATGCTGGTGTTTTGCAGCCAGCACAGCTGCCAGCAGGTGTTTGACCCAAGGCAGGCAGGATGGGGCCAGCCCTGGCAGCAGTGGTGTGGTAGAACATTATCCTCCCTGTTTCTGAGCTCACCATCTCTTAATAACATTTTTTTTTTGTTGTTATTGTTCTGTTTTGCAGAAGCCTTCGAAATTGTAGTGCGGCATGCAAGAAACTTCACCAACAGCATGTTCAGGACCTACTACCAGAGCATGGGGCCCAAGGCTCTTAAATTTGTTGGAGAACTTTTTACTGATATCTCACTGTATATATTGGGCTCTGACATCAGTGTCAATGACATGATCAATGAATTTTTTGACAGTTTATTCCCTTTGGTTTACTCTCACTTGATTAACCCTGGCTCCCCCGACCCCTCTGTGGAAATGACTGAATGTCTGCGGGCGGCCAGGAGAGACCTCAAAGTTTTTGGGAGCTACCCAAAGACCATGATGACACAGGTGTCCAAGTCCCTGCAGGCCACACGAGTCTTTCTGCAGGCCCTGAACCTGGGCATCGAGGTGATCAACACTACTGACCACCTGAAGTTCAGCAAGGACTGTGGGCGGGCGCTGCTGAGGATGTGGTACTGCTCCCACTGCCAGGGGCTGCTGCTGGCCAAGCCCTGTGCTGGCTACTGCAGGGCCGTGATGCAGGGGTGCCTGGCGGGTGTCCTGGAGATCCACAGCCTCTGGAAGGAGTACATTGGGTCTCTGGAGGGGCTGACCAGAGGCATGCATGGCATCTATGACATGGAGCACGTCCTGCTGAGCCTGTTCTCCGCGGTGCGCGATGCCGTCGTCCACGTGCAGAAGAACGAAGGGAAGCTCTCCACAGCTGTGAGTAGCTCTCTGCAGTTCCCCAAGCTCTCTGCTGTGGCCTGTACACAAACTCTGTTGTTGAAACCAAGCTGTCCCTTTCCTCCTGCCAGCAAAACCCAAATGCTCCGATTACCAACCGCTTCCCACCCCCTCTGATCTTCCAAAAAACTTCTGGTAGCATTTGCAATTGGTGTTTGCAAGGCTTGGGTTTCTGTTAAGGGCTTTGCTTCTTTTCAGGTTTGTCAGAGCAGAAGGGTCTGGACTTGCCCTGGAGTGTGAGGTTGGGAGCTGAGATGTCCCAGCGTCTTCAGTTTTCCCTGAGTGCTGTTTTTGCCCTGGGTAGCTCTGAAAGGCTGGTCCTGCTCTCCAGCTGTCCCTTGCATCCTTTAACGTCATAAAAATGTACCTCCAAATAGATGCCAAGCAGAGACGTGCTGTAGCATCCCCTGGTTTACCAAAGAAGAGCTGATTCTCCATCTTTTAGTAACTCGTTCCAGTTTTGGGCTGCATTTAATGAGATTATTTCTTATTTTGACTTGACTATTTAAAAACACGTTGTGGGAATTTCTGAGCCTCCTGAGAAGCTGAGGCTATCTTGTTCTGAAAATCCTGCTGCTCCCTTTGAACACCAAAGACAAATGTAGTGTGATAATACATGCTTATTCTGCAGAGGAGATTTTTCTTGGGACACAACTGAGCTGCTCCATCTAGGTAGGGAAGGGTTGGGGATGGGGCAAAGGTGCTGGAGTATTGTAATAGTTTGCTTAAAGCCAAAGATGATTAAAATCTGCCACTGTTTCCCTGTTAGCTGCTTGTTCCTGCCATTCTTGACTCCTGTTTACAAAAGATCTGTGTTTATGTAGGTCACTGTACTACTTGCACTGTAAGTAACTCTTATCTTTTTTAGGGGGGACCATGGAAATGTATCTGCTTATGGGCTTTGAGCTGTGTGGCACTAAGCCAGCAGCACTTTGTGCTGTTCCCTGTGCTGGCTTTGCTCAGCCACCACACTTGTGCAGGCTGTCAGATGATGTGGTGGCACTCAGGTGGTTCCCCACCCCAGGCAGTTTGGCTCACATGGAGCAAGCTTTCTCCACTGCTTAGAAGGGGTTTGGGCACCAAATTACACCGAGTTGGATGCTCTTGTGTTGCAGTGACCAGGAGGAGTCTGTGGCTGGGCTGGGTGTTGGTCACCTGGGCAGGTGGGCAGCATGTTAAGCTCCAGGGTACAATACAGGATATTGGCTTTCAACCTGCCTGAGTCCCTTTCTGCAGAAAATCACTATTTTACAGCAGCCTGCCAAGCACTGCCTGTGCAGGGAGGTTCCAGCTGATGGTCAGAAGCAGCAGCTCTGCTGCCATGGAGCCAGGGGAAGTTGTTCTCCCATCAGTCAACCCTCTCTGGAACAGCAGAGGAGCAGAGATGTAACTGTAGGTTTACCTTGAGTTCAGGTGAGATAGAGAATTCATATTACAGCTGATAATGAGAGAAAACCCAGCTCAACTCTAAGCTCAGTTGGCATTTCCAGGGCAGTAAGAAACAAAACTTTCTTCTATATGTAGAGTGAGCCTGTTTAATCTCAAAAGATTCACTGACATACTCAACTGTGAGCAAATTCAGCCAATGTGTTTTGTATCAGTGAACCCACCATGCTTGTAGGTGCTGAGGCAGAGCATTGTGCATGTGGGTTGTGTGCCAGGTTTTGTGAGCACAGACCTGGGCATTGCTGCAGGGTCCTGAAAGGATCAGTGTTTGTTCTCCCATATCTTTCTTTTATTGGCACAACAACAAAAATGCACTTTTTCTTGGAGATGTCCCTGTAAATAGTGAACAAACATGACTGTCCCTTATATTACTGGATATTGACACCTTGATCTGTCTACAGAGAATGTGTTTGTGGGAGGACAAGTAGAGGGAGTGCCACTAAAGTCAACACAAAGCAGTAGAGCTACAATCTGCCCATCCTCTGCCAAACCAGAACATAAATTGACTTCCTTTACAATAAAAAATTACTGGGCATTACAAAACCTTTCGGTGCCTTTGTACTTGGTAAAGCTGTTGGAGTTGATTAGTGTCATATGTAGCTAGGTACTTACTTAAACATAACTCCTCTTGATGATTTGATACTTCAGTGATTAGTTTATTTGCTCTAGAGACATTTTTGTGTTATTGGAGCGAAGAAGAAAAAATCCAAGCCAAACAAGCAAGTTGCCTGGCAATTGTCACCAGAAAAGGCCACTGGGCCATTTGAAGTTTGTTTTTAAAACACTGATTTTGCTCAGTTAAGGGTTTTATGTCTGACCTCAGCCCAGAGCAGCTTTTTTTACAGATGAGGATATGAGCTGTTCAGTGGAGAAATAAGGCAATAATGACACTGACAGTCTTAACTACAGTATTGCAGAGGACTGACTCTAATAGCTGAGCTGCATCAGGACCTGGGGTAATCTGGGGTAAATATCTTTGTAAGATATCATTTTGTAAATGATTGAATACAAGTTTTTTTATTTAGCTGTGCTATGATGAAAGTTTCTCTGTTAAACTTATCAGCACATATTGAATTTCAAAGAATATACCTGGAAGCAAACAGTTATATTTACTGTTATTCTGTAAATATGATTGTTTTTAGACACTGTAGTCATACCAAAGTATGAAATGCCGCAGGGATTGTCTTTGAAAATGTGGATTTTTATACTTGGCCTGGCTTCTTATATTGACCTCTTTTATTACTGACCTTGGCCTCCACTGCTTCTGTAGGCAAAGTACAGTTCACCTGCATGGTATTAAGAATAATGACAGGTTATTTAATTTTCATTAAAATCCTCTGGAATTATGGAAAATTTATCTTCCATGCCCATAGTGATTACACCATGAATAACAACACTACTGCACTTGCCTGTCCTTTGGGCTTCCTTTGTTTTTCACAGAGTTGGCAGCATTTCTGCAGCAGTGGTTTGCCCTCCTGGTTTTTCAGATCCTCAGACACGTTACCTGGCTGAGCATCTTTTCTCCATGTGGTTGTTCCTTATTCCCCCTTGCCACCCACCCCCAAGCTGGGTGTGGGCACTCACACACAGACCTGGACCCATTTGTAGCTTGGAGCAGACCTGGGCACACGAACCTGAGCTCCAGAGGTGCTGCAGATCCTCCAGGTAGGTTTCTGAGGAGCTCTACAATCCCCAGGAGGAGGAAGTCATACTGCTGTAAATCTGCTTTTGGAAACTCTGCCTCCAGGCATGCATTTAAATGGAGCCTGTGTGTTGTTCCTGGTCTGTAAACAGCAGTGCAGAAGAGTGAATTCAGTAATGTGGCAGTAAACAGTTCCCATCCCAAGCCTTGCTTTAGTAGCTAATTTGTCAGCCGTGGTGTGTGCTAGGGCTTTATTATTTCTACAATTTGTCTGCTTAAAAACTTGGCCCCTAAAACCTGCTATTAAAATACTTTATCAAAGAGGCTGAATCTCAGGGCACACTGAAAAAAAATTGCTTTCTAGACCTATATCTATATTAATTTTCTAATCTCCTACCTTTTCCCTGGTTGAAAATCTGCCTAGTATGTCCACCTCTTGTAGATATTTTAATCATGAGTGTAGACAAGAATAATTTTAGTCAGTCTGTTCGTGCTTTTTACCACAAACCAAGACAACTGGGGGAGATACAGTACAAATAAGCTTAATAAAATATTCAACCCCAGCACCTCCAAAAGTTAATGCTTTCTCTGTTACTGGAATTACAAGGGAGACAGTCAGGGGGTCTTACGTAGGTAAAAGTTGATCTCTTCTGAGGTTAGAATCATAGAATTCTAGGTTTAGGTTGGAAGGGACCTTAAAGATCATCTTGTCCTGGCCCCCCTGCTATGGGCAGGGACACCTTTCACTATCCCAGGTTGCTCCAAGCCCCATCCACCCTGGCCTTGAACACTCCCAGGGATGAGGCAGCCACAGCTGCTCTGGGCACCCTGTGCCTCACCACCCTCACAGGGAAGAATTTCTCCCAAAAATCTAATCTAAACCTCTGTCAGCTGAAAGCCATTCCTCCTTGTCCTGTCACTCCATACCCTTGTGTTAAGTCCCACTGCAGCTCTCTTGGAGCCCCATTAGGCACTGGAAGGTGCAGTAAGGTCTCCTGGCAGCTTTCTCTTCTCCAGGCTGAACAGCCCTAACCCTCAGCCTGTCTCCATAGCAGAGATGCTCCAGACCTCTGATCAGCTTTGTCACCCTCACTCCAACAGGTCCATGTCCTTCTTATCTTGGGGGCCCTTGGAGCTGGAGGAAATACTCCAGGTGGGGTCTCACTAGAGTGGAGTAGAGGGACAGAATCCCCTCCCTCAACCTGCTGCTACCCCATTTGTGCAGCTCTACCTGCAAAGCATTGCCTAGAAAGAAAAGAGCAGGGAGCTCAGCAAAGTCTTTTTTCCACTCTGAACTGATGACTGAGTTTCTAGAAAATCCTATTAAATTGCAAAATAAACTGGAGCTTTGTTCAACCAGTTGCACTTGTCAGAAGGAGGGAAGCAGAAAGGTGCCAGTGCTATATGGGAACAGCCTGCAATTCCCAGTGTGCTTGTTCTGTGAGCAGATCTCTGCTGCTTTACTTTCCTGCAAACACCTTTAAAAGACTGTTTAGGTCTGGGTTAACTAGGTTATACAGCTGTGCTGCTGGAGGTGATGCCATTGTGCAGGCTGGGTTTGATATTATCCTGAAGCTGAAGTGCTCACCTCACCTGGCTCAGGGAGAGTGCTTGGTGTGAGCTCAGCTCTGATGGCCTTGGGAAGCCTCAGAGTAAGGAAAACTCGACCCTTGCTTCCCTAGATTTTTAGGGAGTCGTGGCAGGGAGTTCATGAGCACGTTGTAAAGATAACCAGGTACTTTGGTTGATTGTAGCAGCACAGAAACATTGCTGCAGTCTATGTTCAAAATAGCAGTCCCAGCAGATACACAGGGCTGAAAATCAGGAATATGTGAATAAAAGGGCTTTTGGCACCCAGGAGTGAAAATATCACCTGTTGCCACACACAGTGATGCCAGGCTGGTTTTCCCAAAATACTGCCCAGGAGCTGCTTTTGGGGCCACCTCACCTGGTGACTTGCTGGAAGCTGCTTTGCTCAACAAGTTGCACTGGCAGGGAGCTCTGGTGAGTTTTCCTATCTGCTAATGGATTTTTCTGTCTGTACTAGAGCTGGCAAGAGATTTGTGGGGAAAGCTTTGAAATTACAGTGCTGTTTGCAAAGTCCTTCCCTCTGAGATGCTGAGATCGGTTTCTTTGTACTTTTAATGTGGGTTGCTTTTTGTTGGCATCTCTCTTGGGAGAGTCAGCTGGATGTACAGCCTCTGTATTTTCAAGTTCTTTATTGGCAAAGTTTAATCCTCAGGCTATTCTCTAATACTCACTGGTAGCTAGCTCCATTTTTCACTTAAAGCTGGAAATACAGGTGAAGTTCTGGTTTTCAGTGATCTCAGACCTCCTCAGAACTACCCCAAGGTGTGTGCATTGTGTATTTTGTTATCCATTTTGTGATAGGCAGTGTGAGGTGCCTGATAAGTTTGTTAAAGCAAGCATCTGTTCCCCCTGCAGTATGAAAATAAACCTTATTATGAGGGCAGTATCAGCAGCATTCCCATTCCTGTGAAAAGACCTTGGGAGTACTGTGATTAGTTGTCTGAAGAGGTTTCAGGTAGTAAAGATTTTCTGACACTTGGGGAAGCATATGGCAAAGCTGAATTTCAAGGTGTTGATTTTGAGCTAGAAATCCCCAAGTTGGTGGCTTGGCTGGTGCTAAAAGAATAAGAGCCGAAGTTATTCATGCCTGCATTTTATAACCCAGTATCAACCATTTTGGCTATATCAGTTTTATCAAAAGATCAGCTATTTTGGCACACTGCTGCAGGACTTAAATCTCTGGTTTAGTATTCAAATATGCAGTAGCAAATTAGGGACCTGCATCTCATTCTTGGAAGGGACTTTGACATGAATGCTCTTGTGACCATCACTTGGCTCTCTAGGGGAGTGAGACTCAGAGGTTATTCTCAGCCTAGAAAAAGCTTTATCTCTTGTTTGGCCTGGGGAGGGAGACCATTGGTGTCACAATTATTAATTAATTCACTGCTAGTAAGAATTTTGCCTGTGAGGATGCAGGGTAGCACATCTTTGGTCAGGGGTGTTCTTTTTCCAGTGTGGGCAAAGTGGCACGCTGGTGTGCCCTCCTGCTTCCCTGGCAGGCAAGGGACAAATTGAGTCAATTTGTCACTGAATTGGGTCTGGATGAAGCAGACTGAATGTGTGGGGCTCTGCAGAGCTGCTGGGTGGAAGCAGTGGCCACTGATGCTCAAACCTTTCACTGCAAAGCCAGAGGAGTTGGCACTGAACATCAGAAGAGGTTTAATTTAAAAATAGCATTTGATTTTGTTTCTATTTGTAGATTTTTATATTATACTTTTTTTTTCTTCCTTTGTCCTTTTAACTGAACATGTTCTGGCCTCTGAGATGTGCCATTTTAAGGGAATTTGCAGTGAGGCCTTTTTTTTAAATAAAAAGTAGAAGGTAGCTGCTGACAGTGCCCCTTCCTCCCTGCATGCACACACGGCTGCACGTGGAGCATCCTTTGACAGCATGTTTGATGTCCAACACAACTTTGCACTGAAGATCACTTGAATCTGTTTGTTGACGAGGCCTTTTTTTTAGATCACTCTGCTGGTGGCAACTTCATCCCCACTACTCTGCAGCTTAAAAAGAGCTTTTTAAGGCTGCTGCATTTTGTGGGTGGGAATATCTTAGAGCACCCACTGAGCCTGGCTTGATCTCCCTTCAGATCACATGTTGGCTGCATTGCAAGTGAGATGCACACAGGTTTGTGTGTGATGGGATGCTTTGCATCTTTTCCAAGCTGAAGTCAGAACAAGCCTAAAGGCCTTGTGCAAATTAATTACTGGTTCTGTGTAGCTGTCTGTGTGTCCCATGGCTTGGAGTGTTCCTTGTTTTAGTGGAGGAGCTAATTTGTTGTTTTGCAACTGGCTCCCAAGTGTTTAAAAAGATACTTGGTTCTGAGATGCCCTGGCATCAGTACGAAGAACTCCCAGAGTTTGTGGGGCAGGATACAGTCCTGACAGCTGGAAAAGAGGGTACACAGCTTTGCAGTGTTTTGCAGCTTTCTTCATTGCACAGAACAGCTTTTTTTTTCCTCATCTCTTTTCTTTTTCCTGGCTCCCATCACAGCTGGCTTGGACATACTGACCTGGGATGCTTTGGGACGTAGGAGAGGAGGAGGAGGGAGCTGGTGGTCATGCCATGCAAAGCATTGCAGGAGGGGATGTATGAGGTCCCTCTTCCTTCGCCTCTGAGCTTCAAGTTTTGAAATTTCAGTCTGTCTTATTTTTTTAATAAATTGTAATGGTCAAGGACATAATGGGAGGTCTTAAAATAAATTGGATTTAAGCAGGAAAAAACTGAGTTTCATTCTGAACCAAAGATCACAGCACCAGAAAGTTCCCTCCGGGTGTCTTGAGGCTTCGTCTGCATCAAAAACTGCAGGAGAGGTTCTGGCCAGGGAGGAGCTGCCCCTCTGAAAGGGGGGGGCTGGGGCACAGCCCTTTCACTGGGGCTGTGTTTGTAAATGAGCTTTGCAGCTGAACTTCCTTCAGAGTTAAACCAGCCTCATGCTCTGGGTGCTTGCTGAGATTTAGATTTGGTTTACCTGAAGGATGCTGCAAGCTGGTGTGTGACAAAAACAGGAGACTGTGAAATGTGGGCTGATCCCCCTGGCTTCTGAGGAGCCTGCAGAGAAATGATATCCATGGCATGAACTGCCTTTTATTCTTATTTAACTCAGTCCCTCCAGATATGCCATGGCCCTGTACACTTAATGTGGAATGGTGGAGCTGCCTGTGGAATTCTCTGTTAAAACTGCCCACACATCTTTCTTTTACCAGAGAGATTAAACCCCTGAGCATCAGCCCTGCAGACCTGGCTCCCAGATTGCTGCAGCCTCCTGCAACCCCTATTAACATAGATGCTTTATTAGCAAAATACATTCTGGTCCATTTCCTTTCCTGAAGATTTTTATCCTTGCTTAGACCCGCAGCTTTCCAACACCAGAGTTGTGCTCACCAATATCCATCTCTCTGTGCTTTTTACACTAAACCCTCTTTTGGCCTCATTATCCCTGCCTGCAGTTTCCACTCTGGCCTCGGTCCGGGGTCATTCCCCGGGCATCCTTCATCTTCACAGCGCTGAGTTTACTTCCAGTGACAGTAACCCTCGTGAGTGTTGCTGCCTTAAAACCAGAACTATATCTCCCATTAGCAATGCTGATGAATGAGCCAGGAACAAACCAGAAACTTAAAAGCGACCCTCTGCAAAGCAGAAATAGTGCCCAGAGCTGCCCGGGCGGAGCAGAGGTGTTTTGTTTTGTGCTGGAGAGGATGAGGGGCTGGGTTGCAATGAGTGGTTTGCTTCATTTTGAATTCTCTGCCTGTGTGTGGTGCTGTGAATTATATCATTTTTGCATCTTATTGTAAAGTGGCTTTGAGGTACCAGGCATGAAAGATGCTAAATACGTTTTGCTGGGGAAAAAATTTCGACAAACAATTGAGGCGGATTTTTCATCCATCTGCTGCAGCAGTGCTGGGTCCTCACTACCTTATCAGGCTACTGCAAAAAGAACTGGTGGGCTTTTCCATCTCTACATGTTGTGTTGCCCCACTAATGAGCCCCTGAGGGCACGGAGCCTGCTTTCAGTAGGTGAAGTTTGCTGGTAACTGCATTATTCTTCCAAAGATTTGTTTAAGCAAGAGCAGGCTGGCTGCAGAAAGCTGTGCTGATAGCCTACAGCTACTTGGGCAGAGTTATTTCTGTTTAAAAAGAAAAGAAAAAGCAAGGCAGCTGTTGGCAAATTTTGCAACTCTTTATGCAGGTGTATCTTTCTAACATAATCACTTTTCACACCCAATTCTCTTCACGCTACTGGCAAAGGTTGAGAGGATGCTCTGAGCCAGTGACCTGGAGAGAACCACCTGGAGAACTGGGTGGTTGCTTAGGATAACTTGGGGGTGACTGATGTGCTCTAAGTTACGTCTTTCTAAAGCTTATTAACTCCTGGATTGCACATATTGATCTGTATCACTGTACAAATAAACCTCATGCTGCTGCTCTCCAGAGAGCAGAGTGCAGGTATTTCTGTAGAAACCCAGCTGCCTATGCTGATACCCAAGTCATCCATCCTCTGTCTCCTCCCTGAGGGATGGCCCAAAAGCCAGGGAGCAGAGGGCACTTGAGGGCAGTGGGGCTGCAGGAGGTGATGCTGGGGTGGCTCTGATGAGCAAAATGGCACCAAGAGCTCAGTGCAGATGGGCCCAAAGGGGTTTGCCCAGCAGAGGCTAAGAAACATCCAGGAAGGTCATCTCTCAGCCTTGCTTCATGCACTTGCCATTGTTTGGAGCCAGAAGGAAATTTAGTAAGTCTCCACCTGTAGATTTTGGTGCAAGATGTTTTGTCTTATCTTTTATGAGTTGGGGAAATGCCCAGCTTGCAACTTGCAAGGTGAGTGGAAAGTAGTGACAATAAACAAAAATGCATTACAAATGTTTAGTCAATTGTTTTCCCCATCTAATGCTTCTCCCACCTCATTTTGGAATTGTTGTATATCAGTTTATTAGAATTCACTTCTCATAATCAAATACTAGTCCTCCATTTGATGCTGTTAATAAAGGTGTTGTGATAAAGTCGAATTAATTTAATTTCTGTCTGCAAAAGCTATTGTTGAATGAGTCCCTTTAATACATTAATCAGACATATAGCATTGTAACAAGGTTAAAAGTGCACACCGATTTCCATTTTAAAGATATTCTCAATCAGGCAGAAACGAATCTAACGTTGTAAGTCATTCTGTAATTCAATTGTTCTAACCACAGTACATGTAAAAACAAGATGTCTTACAACAAAGTCTCAAAAAAGCCCTGTGGATATTTATATCTTTATAGAAAAGAATGATTTACATTTTCAATAAGGCTTATTTGTCTTTGGGAAAAAATGCAATTCCTTTATTGAGCAAAAATCTAATGGGAGCCTTTTTACCTTGTTTGCCATGTTTTGAGTATATTATCTTGGTGCTGACTCTTTAACTGGATTAGGTTAGGCCTGACTGTCAGGGAGAAAAAATTGCTATGGATCTGGTATCTTCAAAACTAAGAAAAAATCAACACATGAAGTAAAAAAAAAAACAACACAGGGCCTTCCCAAGCCTTTTATTGGTCTTGAATGGATTAATTTCCTAATGAAATGAATGAGAGCTAATCTCGCTGCATGGAGATATTTTTGCCATTTTCCCTTATTGATAATTATTATACTTCTCTTTCTTTCAGTGGGAAGGTCCATGGCATGGCCATGGGGAAAGCCTCATGCCCTCCTTGCCAGGAGCTGCATAACAAGTGAGGTTGTTCTGAGCTTTGCTGGGAAACAATTGCTTGTAATTTTTCTGCTGAAGAAATTCAGCAACTTAACTGTTGAAATGATTTGGAGAGTTTTGGTGGCTCCAGCCTTGTTGTCTTAGCAGAAACTGATGTTTGGAAAGAGAAAGGTGGATGGAGGGAGGAAAAAGTTGCTGCTGGGGGATTATTCCTATCTGTAGGTTAAAATAAGTAGGGTGATGATAAGGGATGGTGAGTACCAAACCTGTTGGGATAGGAAGGGTTTCCATTCACCAGAGGAAGGAAGAAGGGCATTTTATAGCAAAAAGTACTTCGTGGTGTAAAAGCCTTTGGGATGGTTTCAGTATGAGCATTTATTGAAATATAAATCTGAAAAGCTGCGTGTACCTGTGAGCATGGTCTGTGCAGGCTGCAAAACAGGCACTGCCTTTTACCTGTTTGTTTTGGTATCACCAGTTACAGCAGATTTAGTGGTAAGCCCTGTGCGCTCTATTTTAAATAAATATTACACTTGCTATTGGATTGCTGAAAGAGAGAGAGAACTAATTAAGGAGATGGGATATCATCGGTAAATTTTTCTTCCCTGAGATTTTATGAGCAGTAATTTGAAAAGAGCCATATTAAAGTCATTGAGGAACAAGTTAATGCTGTGTTTCTGAGAATATTGCCCTTCTACTCAAAGATTATATTAAAGAATAAACAGTGTACAGTAGCTAATTGCTAGCTGACACATTATAATGGCTTTATACTTCCAAAATTGAAGCGATCTGGTTTAAGGGGAAAAAAAGGGGAAAAGTAATGCTGTAACTTTTTAATTATTTAACAAAGTATTTCTCAAAGAATAATTGAATCTGGGCTCATGGCTGCAGGGGGGAAGAGAGTCTGGTAGGTATTGACCACATTTGCAACCCAGCTGACATGGCTGCTGTTAAATACCCTGTTACAGGCTCTGACTCTGGCTTGTGTTCCAGACTGATGGCAGGTATCTGTTTTTCCTCTCTAAATTAAGCTGCTAGGAATTTATTTCTCTCGGATTGTTCCTTTCTGTAGTGCCGTAGGCACAAACACGGTGCAACATTAAAACCCACAGAAATCTGCCAAGGAAACCGATTAACCCATGGAAGGAAAATAACAAGCACATGGCAATTGCCTGGAGCTGTCGTGCTGCCTGGCTTTGCCCAGTGAGGGTTTTTTTAAGATCTTGGTACAAGCTGGTGATCCCTCAAGCCAATTCTTTGTTTCTCAGTCTGTTGGGATGGGGTAAATTTAATTGCCTGCAATAGGAGGATCTTCTAGGGACCCATAGTAGCAATTGTGTGTTAGAGCATGCACAGAATGCAGCTGTATAATTAAACTGTATTTAGCATCCTTAGCAGAAGTGGGCTTTGCTACCTCGAGTCCTAATTTTCTGTCAGGCAGCGCTAATGTTGAAATCAGCTTTTTGAGTTTGAAGCATCTTCAGCTTCCTGGGGGAATCAGTCCCAAAGGCAGGGCAGCAGCTTGGTGTCAGGAGCAGCCATGTCCCCCACCTCTGCTGTGCCACCTCGTTAGCCATGAAGCTAAACTGGGGCTTCAGCAGGAGATGGACTCTGGGTACTGCCATGTTCTGCTCCTGAACCTGGCTTTAGTCAGTCTAATATGTTCTGGTTTTCTCTGGATTTTGCTCCATCTTCCCTTTTGCTCTGCTTCCTTCCAGGCAAGGCTGACTTCTCCTTCCAAGAATAAAGCCTTAGTTTAGTTGTCTAAAAAATATCAGATTGCGCAGATCTAACTTAAAACCATAATGGTGCATTAGTATGCTACAGGGCCCTGTTCCAGGAAATGTCTCCACATGAGAAAACTGCTTAAGTGTGTGCCAAAAATTAAGCAAATCCTTTTTTTCTTGACTCTCCCAGTTGGTTGGCTGGGTTGGGTCTGAGCCCTGGCTGGGGCTACAGCCACCCGCCCTGTGGTTTGCTGCTGAGGTCCAACCATCTGAACTGAAATACCAAATTCTGTGTTAAATATGGAATTAACAAGAATACTGGAGGGAAAGGCTGACTTGAGAAGTTGTGCTTTAATTATATGTCATGGATTATAAAGACAGAAGGAACAACTGTGATCATTTAGTCTGACTTCCTCTCTACCTACAAATAACAATAAACAGGCTTTCGCTGAAACACAAAGCTGCTTTCTTTGGTGGATTAAACACTCCATGCTGGGGATGCCAGAGAGAAGAAACATCTTGTTTGCATTATTTTATGTGGGTTTGAAAGGGCTTGACTCAAGCCGAGGTCACGGTTCCTTTGAGAGAAAGGGCATCCTGGGCTGGGAGAAGCTGGGTCAGTGCAAGGGTCAGGATGTGGTGGGACACTGTGGAGGTGCCTTGTGTGCTGCAGCACGTGTGTGGTACAT
Organism: Buphagus erythrorhynchus; assembly: GCA_013400855.1. NCBI lineage: Eukaryota > Metazoa > Chordata > Aves > Passeriformes > Sturnidae > Buphagus > Buphagus erythrorhynchus. The sequence continues at coordinate 7,084 of VZTT01007815.1, read as the reverse complement.
TGGCCATCACATCCTCCTGGGGACAGGGTGGCACGAGCTAATGGGAGCAGTAATTGGAGCTGCAGTTGTTGTCTCTTTCCAATTTAAGGCATTTGAACCCTGACACAGCAGAGGGAAGTGCAGGTGGAAATCATCCAGCTTCATCAGTGGGCACCAAGGATTGAAACCCACAAAAAGTCCTCGTGCTGCCCACTTGTGCTGGTTTGAAAGCAAAACCAGTGAGAGACTCTAAGTTGGAAATACAATTTAACAGGAAAAAAGAGGAAAAAATAAAATACCTGCAATAGTACAAAGGAAAACCACTGACAGAGTCAGAATACAGCCTGACACCCTGCTAGTTAGGGTGGTGGTAGCAGTCCAGATGAAGTGGTCTTGTTGAAGTAGTGATCCTATAGAAAGATCTGGTAGCTCTTGTCCTCTGGAAACTGTTGCGGTGGCGAGCGGTGGTGGAGTGCCAGGACCTTCTGGGGAAGTGTCCTGAGAAGGAGCATCCTGAGATGGATGTCCTCGAGGCTCAGGCACGTCCTCGCTCCCGGGCAGAGTGGCCAGCTCTTCTGTGAGTCGGAGGAATGGACGGGAGCCACGTGTGGTGTTCCAATGCAAAGTTTATTCATCCTCACAGGGCTGCAGGAACAAACTGGCTTGAGGTGTCTGAGGGAGCAGGATTGATATAGGAAAGCCAGGGGGCGGGGTAGAGCATCTAACCAATCATCTGAGGGCACAGGGGCGGTACGAGGGGGGAAGGGCCAATAGGGTACAACTGATTTACATAGAACAGGGAGGCATGTCGGGTGCAACTTTTCAGTAGCCACTACGTTGAGGGAGTGCCTAAGGGCATTCCCTCCAGGGGAGAGAAGTAGGCTCTTCTGCTGAGAGGATTTCGGCCTCCACAGAAACCAGTGGCTAAGGGCTGCCTTGGTGTTCCAAGTCTCAGATTTTGTCTAGGTAGGAAATGTTTGGCTCCTCCCCCTGGGTGGAGCATCTCACAATGGGATGATGTAATTTTATCAGTCATGCAGTAGGACTCATGGCCCATTAACAGAAGATATCTCCCTGGAGGAAAGATGGGGTGTGGAAAAGATAAGGAACACTGCCCCACCTGGTTTTAACAGATGGTGATAGAATACACACTTTTGGGCACATCTTTATGTTGTAACCTAGGACACCACTGCTCTGCTGAGCTGATGCACCCTTGCCCTGATGCAGTCTCTGGGGTAGAGTGATGGTGTAACCACGCCATGTGTCAGACCTGCCAGCTGCTGTGTCACCTCTGTCACATCAGCACACGTGGCTGTGTGTGTGGGGCACATCCTGCTCCTTGCCCTGAGAACCAGTCCCACCAGTCCTCTCTGGGCCCCGTGTTTCTGCTGTGACACTGACCCTCTGCAAAGTAGTTGGTGATCCTCTGTATGAAGGATGGCAGTTGGGATTTAGAACTAGATGATCTTTAAGATCATTTCCCTTAAGAAGATCTCTCTTCCAGCCCAAACCATTCTAGGAAAAATTAAGTTATATTTACTTTGAAAGATGCCTCCTTAATGCCTCCGGGGTTCTGTAGCAGTTTGAAGGACCTGGTCTTCAAACCAGGTGGTGATGGCCTTCAGCACAACCTGGTCTGGTGGCTGCAGGGGTCCCTGAGCATTTGTAGCCCATGTTTGCAGCATGTGTTGGGCATCACCGTGGGCACTGGTGTGACAGGCACTCTGTTATTTTAAGCATTAGTGTTTGTGTGCATTTTACACATTATAGCATTGCATTATTTAAGGCTGATGCATTATTAAACGTTCTCCTCAGCATGGAGAGTAGGTCACTTCCTGCAATTCCTGTCTCTGCATGAGTGAGTTAGGATGCTGTCTCTTATGTAATCCTTGCAGTCTGAATAATCGAGCTCGTAATAGTGTAGAGCTGATTAATAACATTTAGTACTCCATTAATGAGGAATTTTGTTGGAGTGTTCATTGAAGACATCTGTGTTACCATACTCAGTTTGTTCTTTCTGCTTGAGTGCCTGGAACCAGAAGAACAATCATTACTTAGTTAATAATGATGTGCTTCCTAAAATAAAGGCTTGTAAATTCATTTTTATGCCCATAATCACATTTTTCTGCTGTGTGAAGAATGGGGGAGCTGGGAATTGTGTCTTTCCCATCTTCCTGACAAAATGTATCTAATGATTAGAAGCATATAATAAGAGTGTTTGTCCTAGCCAAATGTTTCTCCACTCCTGCTAATCAGCGTTCGTTTGAGAGCCGGCACCGTTGTGGAAGGCAATGCAATCACTGGGGCAGTGTGGCAGATTTAAATCAGTAATAAAAGCCCTGGGGAAATTAACAAGACAAAACATTAACCACAGACTAAACATTAACATATATTAGCATTTTTATTACACCTGTAGAAATGGTAAATGTGCTTGGTTACTACTATTAAAAAGTTTATGTTCTATCCCACATCATCTCAATGTATATTTTTGGTTTAAGCCCTTTAGAATTTAATTAAGCGGAATTCTGTAGCAGCACTTGAGTAATAGACTTCAGGTTCACTTTTATGGTGACTTTGAAGATAAACGGGGCACAAATGCAATCTTTATAATGCTAATAAGACTTGTGATGTGTAGTGGAGCAGGGTGTTAAAAAGAATTGGGGAAGAGGCACCAATTCAAGCTGCTGCTTTACTGAGGCTTTCAGCCTCACTGGTCAAACTGGGTTCCATCACTAGAGGATGCTTGGGGTTTGGTGGGCACCATTTGGTTCCTCCAAAGACAGCATGTCTGTGGTCTCTTGATGTTCTGTGCATACTGTAGCTAATCAGCCTTTCAGAAGCTGTGTTCAAATCAATTATAGTAGTTAATCTCTCTTCAGTTTAATGTGTGGCTTCTCCCAAAGGAAACTCACGAATAGGTATAAAATGACTTATGTGAACTCCAGAGAGCAAAGGAGATTGCGGGAGGAAATCTTCAAAAATGAGGCCATCCCCTTGAGGGGAAAAAAATACTGTGTCTTCCTGGAGAATGAATCTATAAGCAGAAGAGTTCATAGAAAAGACAAATGGAAACTCCATGTAAAGTTTAAGCAAAGGTCAAATACAGCATACTCTCCTTTAGAGCAGAGTGGAGCTCCTGGGCTGAATGAGAAGTGGCAGCAGCAGGTATCTAGCAGTGTCTAATGCACTCTCTTCTTGTCCAACAAGAAAATGATTAGCTACTTTTTTTGGTCTTTTTTTTCCCCCCCTTCTAAATCATCTAGAAAATTACCTTTAAAATGTTCTTACTCTTAAAAGCAAAGCTCAGATTGGCACTGAGGATCACAGTGTGCTGCTTCCCAATCCTTTCACCCCTGGATTTCCTTGCTGATGTGCAAGATAAGAAGTTTTTGCCCTGTGTCCACGCTGCCTCATGCTTTGGCAGCAGAATGGGTTCGTCAGGAGCCTCAGGGGTGTCAGCAATGCCATCCTGCCATAGCCAGGCTGGTGGTGCCCTCCATCAGCTGCACAGAGGCTGTGATGCTTGGCACAGAACCTGCTGCAGTGGTCACTATTTCTTTGATAATTAACCCCAGTCATCCCAGTTTGTGTGGCTGGCAGGTGCCCACGTGGATCAGTGCTGTGCTTTACACCTGTGCATCACCTCAGCCGTGGTGGGTCTGGTGCCTGGCTGCTCACAGTGCATCGTTCCCTGCAGTCCTCAGGCACCTCTTATCTTAAATTAATGGGGAAGCGTTAAAGTAGGCTGATAGTGCTGCTCCATTAGCAGGGTCCCTGTGCTCCTCTCAAATCAATGTTCCCTCTAAAGCAGAGCCATTGCAGCTCCCAGGGGTGTTGGGAGCAGCTGCTGCTGCTTCCCCACGGGGCAGTGCCCAGGAGCCCTGTCCTGCCCGGGTCTGGTGTCTCCCTCTGGCTAGAATTCACAAGTGGAATGGGGGTAGTGGTCCTCAAAAGGCAAAGTGTTCCCCTCGTGGCCTGGGTCACACTTGCATGGAGGAGGCTAATTAAATCGGGTAATTAGNAAAAACAAAGTCCTACTCTTGTTCCCTAAAAAACACATTGTATTTTTATTTCCTTGGTTGTTTTTTTTTTTTTTTTTTGATGTGTCAAACTTCAGCCTATTCTGAATTAAGGCACAGCTCTTGCACTGACTGTACTTTAGATAAGTGCTGGTGTATATTAATGATCCCCCTGGTAGCATGGGGAGCCTGAGGAGAAGAGCCAGTGGTTCTGTTCTGTTGATTTGCTTTGAATTTCACATTTATATTTGTGTGGTGGGAGGAAACCACATATTAAACACTGTTGCTTGATACAAGTTTGGCAGCTGGATTAGAGATGCTCCCTTCCTTTTGCTCTCCCTCTAGCAGACACAGCACCGTGCTGGGGAGCTGACTGTCCTCCCAGAGCAAGCAATACCAGGAGTCCTGAATCATCACACTTGTTTCTCCTCAAGGTCTGAGCTTGTATCTGTCCCTTCTCTGACTGCCCTATAGTGGCATTTTTCTTTTCTTTTTGGAACCTGCTTTAAAATGGCAGTGGTTAGGAAGAGACTGGGAAGCTGCATTCCTGAGCCTGCAGTGCAGACTCAAAAAGAGGGAAAGATTGAAATAGGATTTCTGAGCTGTTGTCCTAGGACTGCTTGTGGCCCAGCAGACTTTGGCAGATGGTTTGTGAAATCCTTCCCTCCCCCTAAAAGCGTACACGATGCCACCCCTGCAAATGAGCAGGCAATCTGTTACTTCTACCTTCGCTCACTTTATTTTAAGTTCAAATCTCAGCCGTGTTTTTGTTTGACTAAAGGGTAACAGCCATTTCACTGTGACTTCACAAGATGGGCTGCAGGGTTGGGCTTTTTTCCTGAAAAGGTTAGTTGGTGCTTGAATAAATAAATAAGTAAAAACTTGGTGGAAAGTTTGAGCAGTGCATCCTTCTATCTGTGAAGATTTCATCTGCTGTCCCATGTCACAGCTAACACAGTCCTGTTTGTGGTTTCATCCCACACAGGAGGGGTGGCTGGACTTGGTGATCAATGATTTTAACTTGATGATCAACTGCTGAACTCGATGATTGCAGAGGTCTTTTCCAGCCTTCTGGATTTGATGAATCTTGGAGCCTTGGTACCCAGATGCTGTGTGGGGCTGTGGGGATGCAGCTGAACTGCAGCTCCTGCGCAGGACTTGGGAGCAGAGGGGCTGAGCTCCCTCCAGTGCTGGGTGGGAGATGAAGCATCCCCACGCTGAGGGTCCCTTTGCTATCTGGAGCTCTCGGGTGCTGCCATTGTTGGCGCTGTCGCTCCCACCCTCCCCTCCCGTTCAGCGCCTCTCTGCATCCTTGGGAGAAAGCCTTGATCCTGGACTTGCTCTTCTCTCAGGGTTTGATAGGTTTTGCCTGCTGAAAGCTGGGCTTTGGAAAGGGATTGGGGAGATTTTCACAGGGCTGGGGAGAATCAAAGGGAGTTACCAAAACGGCAGGTTAAAATATCTGACCTTTTCCCACTTCTCCTCTCCACTTTACATGTCTGTCCAGAGTGTGGGCGCAGCAATGCTGCTTTGGGGCACTGCTTCCTTTATATCCAGTGTCCTGGAGCTTTTGTGTATCTTGTGTTTCCCTGGAGGAGGTTTCATGGCAGGTCTCATCTCTGATTTGGGAAAAAAGAAACCCCACAGACTCCCCAGCGTCCTGCAGGTCTGCCCTTTGCAGGGTCAGTGGCACCAGCCAGTATGGAGAGAGCATGGGACATCCAGACCCATTCCACAGTGGGGGTGTCTCAGATCCCAAATGCCCTTCTCCAGGTCTCCCACTGTCCTGTGATTTCCTCCTATTCCTGTCTGCTTGCATTTAACCTGTAAAATGTTATGAGAGGGATGAGTGCTAACAGAAAGCCCAAAAGGCAAAGAAAATAACCCAAAATGTGATCCATTTTCTGAATCCCTCCCTCCCTCCCTTTCTTTTTGAAGCCTGCCAAATGATTTATGAAGGGCAGTAGGGCTGATATATTCTTCTGTAGAGCTTGGTTTTGGCAAGGCAGAGAGGAGGCACAGCCAAGGGAGGACAGAAGAGGAAAAACCAGGTAAGATGCTGCAGAAACTGCTCCCCTGGCAGCTGCAGGAGGAGCTGCTTTGGCAGAGGAACCTGCAGGTGCAGAAGGACCGGTGGCAGCATCTCTTCCCACTGTGATGTGAACAGAAACTGCAGTGCCCAGCTCCCAGGAGGTTTCTGTTTTACTCTTTGTTGTACGACAGCCTGAGCAAACAAACTGATAATGAAAGAGGTGACATTACTAATTTATTTGCCCACCCAAATGTAGGATGTAATAGAACAGAATTAATCTCTTCTCTTTACACATCAGATGCTTGTAGCTTTGGGTGTGCTTTTAACCTCTGGTGTACAGCTTACTGGGATTGCCTTGATTCCGTGTGGTGTGGAGATAAATGAGGTGCTGCAAGGAATGGGCATTTTATGGGTGTGTGGTTGGTCCCAAGCATGGGTGTGAGTGGTGGGATGAGGCTCAGAGAAGATGAGGGTGGTGTTAACTGTGGTGCCTTCGTGGTCCCAGCAATCAGCCAAGCTCCTTTCACAGCCCAGCATGGATGAGTCCTGCAAGAGCAGCACAGGCTGGATCAAAAGGAGACTTTCACAGTGACTGTGGTGCCACAGGGGGACAGATGTCCCTTGTCAGTGTCCCAGAGAAGGAAATGGTGGCAAATCCATCCACAGCAGGGGCTGCAGCAGTGGCCACTGCTGGGTGAGTCTTGGGAGAGTGGCCATGGAGAGAGCTTGAACGAGGTGTGTTGGATTCCTTCCCTTGCTGCTGCAGCTGGCTCCTGAATCATCTGTATGCTAATGAGCTAATTTGTGCCATTAGCAGAGCCCTGTTAATCAGGGCCTCCCACGATATGACTGGGCTGTGGCCCCAACACTTGCTGTATTTTAGTCCCTGGGTTTTTTAATTAGTAGTGATGTGTATGATGCTCATCCCTGGGCATCTGCAGTGCAGTCTGTGCAGATGCTGAGCTGCCTCAAGATGCAGAACCAGGGTCTTAGATTTTCCTTCGGAGGGGAGGTGTTCCCTAAAAGTCTGACTAGAGAGCTAGAGTGCAGAGTT
>VZTT01007814.1:17122-29989 GCA_013400855.1 Buphagus erythrorhynchus | reverse complement strand
GACCAAGCACAGGGACAGATTGTCCAGGCAGATTGGAAGTCTCCATCCTTGCAGATATTCAAAATCCATCAGGATTTTGTCCAAAGTAACCAGTTCTATGTGTCCCTGCTTGAGCATGGGGGGTTGGTTTAAATGGACTCTAGAAGTCTCTTCTATCTTCAACCATTCTGTGGTTCTGTGAAACATGGCTGCAAACTGGTGAATTTTTGAAAGTTGGAAGCTTGTTTATGGTGCTGGTCTNGAGGAACCAAAACTGATGAAAATGAGACTTCACTGAATGAAAAACACTTGAAGACTGGGGGAAGCCAGTGTTTCTAAGAAGGATGTGAAATAGCCAAACCTAAAATTGAAGCTAGTGCTTGGATGTCAACCTTACCATTCCTCTTTCATAAGTGGTCTATTTTCAGTAGATTATGATATTGGGACCATTCTATGCTAATAAGAAGATATAAAATTATTGTGTACACACACATACTTGCATACACTACTGTTACCCATGAAGTACCTTAAAGAACAACAAAGCACAAAGAGTAGGATGGAAAGAGCAATCAGAGGGAGAAAAGCTTCTATGAGAGGCTGACATCACAGCTTATTCAGGTAGCTCTTGAACAGACTGAATATGGAAGGGAAGAGCAGGTGTTCATCTGAAATAAGGTCACCAACGAATAGAATACCAGACACAGTTTGCTAAAATTGGGTCTGACTCATTTTGGAACAGTATGAAACATTTTTTCTAAAAAGGACCCGTTCTCAAAAGGATTTCTTTTTCTCCAAAGAGCTGGTTGGTCAGTCTGCTTTTAGAACATCATATGAAGGGGTGAGTTGTTGAGAAGTGCTGTTACTAAGCCATTCAAACTTTCATTGTAAAACCTTTGCTTTTGCTGTCTTCATGAGAGTAGTGAAGGTTAGCTAGTACGATAAAATGATGCTCAAGCATTCTGTCTTTTCAGTTATCTTATATTCTCTTCTGCCACTCTTCAATCTATTGTATGCCTACAGAGCATTATAAATGCATCAAAATATAGTTTGTGGCTTATCATTGTCAAATATAATGGAACTGTGATTAGTACAATAGATGCTGAAAGCACTGAAACCCAGTAAATAATACCGAGTCTACAAGAAAATTCCAAATTAAGACTTCCTAGTTGTTTACAAAATGTAACCCTGTGTTTATTGTCATATACAAGCACAATGCTAAACAATTTTTAACAAGAACAGACCTTAGTGATCAGAGATATAACAAAAAGGATGTATTAGGCTGCTTTACAAAAGATAATTTCTTCTATGTGCCTGTCTGAAAAATATGGCTATTAATCAGTCAGACATTGTGTGTTACCTAAACATTGAATTAAGTCAATCAACAGAGAAAACATAGTAGAGTATCAAGAGGTAAAAGAGCTTGAACACCTTGTGATGCAGAGAAAATTGATTAGGAGGGTTTTTGGGTCCAACTAAGCGAACAGTTTCCTTTGTGGTCCTCCTTCTGAATTCTTATCAGTCATGTCTGCTGAAGTCCTTTGCAAGGCTCTCACTCTTAATGTTTGCTCTCAATAAAGTCCCTCATGATGCTTGGTTTATTCAAGCCTGGTTAAGCTTAAATAGCTGTTTCTCATGTTGACCTGGCCTTTTTTTTTAAGTTCTTGAACTCACAGTTTTAATTTTTGAGATTTCTCTATCATAAGAACTGACTAATGGATTTTTAGCAGAACAAAATCTAATGGGGCATTACAAAACAAGGGAGATAGCCTTTATCTTATGCTCTTATTTGATTTGGAAGTATCAGATGATATGTTAAACAGTTCTTTAAAAATCTTGCAGATATGACTGGTATCACCTTTACTGACATTACTCCTAGGTATTCATATTTTACTACTTATTTCAAAATGGAAAAAAGATCTTCTTTGTAGGATCAAAACTGGAACAGTAAAGATGAAGAAAACCCATGTCTCTGCATTATTCTGTAAATCCTAATTATTTTTTTTTTAAAAAGCGAATTACTAACTTTTCTAGCATCTTGTAATATTTTTCATTGAGACCATTTTTACGTTTCAATTTTACATTGACTTACATTTCACCCTCCATTTTGATGTTTTTTAAAGCGCGTAAATTAGCTGATAATACAGTTATTCTATATCCAGGAATATTCTCAGTTCTGTTGCTTCATGTTCAGTTACTGATAAATTATAGAGGGGATCATCCCAAGTATGATGTCTTTTATGCCTGATGAGAAAATGCAGCTGCATGGTTCACACTCAGATAAGATTAATATATCTATGCTGTGCTGGGGAATTTTCTTGCTAGCATGTTGAAGAAATCTGTTGAGTTTATGTTAAAGTCATTCATAAAGTTGGTGATGAGATTACTGATGATGCCCATATTCAGGATTAATTTTTCATACAGAATATTAGAGATTGTTCTTATTAAGGATGACAGTACATTTCCTGCTGTTTAAATACGTAAAATGTTCTGTCTAAATTAAAATTCTTAACCTATCCTGATAATCTGAACTGATAAGTAGTAAAATTCTTTATAAATTCCATTATCTATGTAAACCAATAAGTGGCAAACCAAAAATTCATTACTTTTCTTTTAAAATACAAATATGGGAAAAGTGAGATGATCTAACATTTGGCTATTTGAATTTGCCTTTAAGTAGTTTTATTCAGGACATGAACCTGGATTTGTCAAAAATCTTTTGTCTCTCATGGAATTCCCTTAGGGTCTAAAAATATATTAATTTGACCCAAGGGTAAAATCCTAACCTATTGTAACAAATTTTAAGGCTGCTTTGGCTTCAGAGGTTACCACTAATTTATTGTGGTTGCCTACAGAAAAAAATCCTGAGAAGCACGAATGTAAATGCTCCTAATTTGTTTACATTGTGATGACAACTTAATCTGAAATAATCTTGCTGTTCATATTATTTTCTTCACATACATGTTTTGTATTTTGACATTTCCATTAAGTGTCTTTGTTTTTAGGAGTGGATCTGGATGGCTTGATATATTTCTGAAAAATCTCAAGAACTTTTATTGCCAACATACTATAAAATTTCAACCATGATTTAGCATTTTCAATTCCTCTATTTATCTTTGCCTCTGTATTTCAGTCGGTCATGTCCTCAGCCTCCATTCTCTGACAAGTCTACGGACTTTGGTTTCTATCTGGAGATATGATTTGTTTAGTTAGCAAAAGCTCTCAGCTGTATGCCAAAAACCGTAGTTATTATTTAGAACAAACAATGTTGAAAATGCAGTGCTTGTTTTTTCAGTACTTATTTTGGTTCTGTTTGAAGGCACTGGGCCAAAGTCACAAACAATAAGAAAAGCTATAATTCTATTGATGTTGGTATATTCACTCCTCAACTCTGAGGCTAGATTGGCCCATTGCCTATGCATTTCAACTTTCAGAGGATCTGATACCAGAGCAATGGACACAAAATTCATTTGCCTGTCAGTCTTTTTCAATTGCTCAACAGTCGGTATGGTATATCTTCTATAGCTGTAATTATAGTTCTCAAGGGATAGTCAAGACACAGAGCTTTCATTTCAGACAATGCTTGCTGCCTCAGGGGGAGCAATAAACATGCAGATATTCTTAGACAGCCACTGGCACTCACAATAGCTGTTCCTAGATGTATAGGATCATAATGCTGACGAATTGTATGGTTTGTTGTACATTTTTAATATAGTTGCCAGCAGTCTCAAATCACAAACTAGTCCAAAGGCTTAATTAGTTTATAAACTTCATCTAAGCCAGTATCAATAGCCCAATGAAATGGTAAAGAGAGATGCATAAGAAGTTTACAAATATGCATAGACTGCACAATTAATTTCAAAGTTATGCTTATCTCCCTGGTAAATAAACACTTTTAGACCGGTAGGTCTAAACTGAAGGTGAGAGATGGAGTCTGCTGAGGTTTCCCTTCTCCTGCATCAGAACTTGACTACACGTAGGGAAAAATGTCAGCACCAAGATGGACCTCTAGTGCTGTCCTACATTTTCCTTGAGGATCAGCCAGCTTTGTGCACAACTGACTAGGAGCAAGTGCTGGAACATCTTAGCACAAAGAATCGTGGGCTCTGTTCTCATCAAATACGGCTGAGTGCAGAACAAAAGACTGCTGTTAAAGGAATCACTGTGCCATAGGAGGCTCACATGCAGGCAAGGGGGGCCTGGATGCCCGGTCTTGGGTGCCAGTCCACCAGCTCACTGGCTACTGCAGATAAGACCTGGGTAGCAAAATGAGCTGCCCTCTCCCTCCCCCTCTGCATGTGACAGTATGACCTGGCTGCAGGAATCCGAGATGGAAATGGAAATGGTCTGTCATTCCTTGTCATAAACAACGGCTGTTCGGAAGAAATTGAAAAAGGTTCTAAAGTGGAGGCAAAAGTGCATTCCTATTATAAATGTCATTTATTTAAATACCAGGATCACTGAAAGGGTATTTTGTTCATTTTCTTGCTTTTGAAAAATTGAAGGAATATGTCAGAGAGTTTCACCTCAATGATCACAGTACAGAAAGCAAGGAAACAAGAGGTCAACTGGCAGTTGTCGGTTTTCCCATTACATTATACATCAGAAAATTAAGCTCTCTGTGATTTAGCACTTGTGTTATTTAATGCTTTCATCCAGTTTTTAAAAATTCACTTAAAAATAGTATTGAAATTCACAAATCCTTAATTCTGTCAGAATGTATCCTTAATTCTGTCAGAATGTAAGTAAATTAGCATAATTAATAATTAAATTGTTATCCCTTCTTGTTCTGAAAGTACTTTGAGTACTGTTGCTAAGCCATTTTTTTTGGGCACTGTAATGGTTATCAGTACAATAGATTATTTATCCAGTACCTTTTGTTTAAGATTTTGTTCTTTTAAGAAATGTAAGAAATTGAGGGGCTGATTATTTTTGTTGTCTTAGCTGGAGATTATTAAATGGATGACTTCTTTCAGAGTTGTGTTTGAATAGGTTTGTACACATTTCACAGGAGTCTGTACCTTTTCCATTCACAGAATTCCTACAGAAGCAGTGATCCTAGTAACTTCAACACCTTAAAAATACTTGAATGGCTTTGTTTTCAGATGTTACTGTGATCAGCCAAGCTTCTGTGTGACTAGAGTGAAGGAACAGTGAAAGGTCTCTTGCATCTTTTCTTCGAAGCCATAGATCTTCCTCTTCATGTGACTTTATGTGTATATCTTTGTGTTCAGGGCAGAAATAGTTTTTAAGATGAATGCAGGCTGGCAAAGAAAAGAAGGATTGTCTGGAGGCCCCACATGGCCTACATTTATAAAAATGATGACGAAAATGAGGACAGATGTGAAAGAAGGCTCAGATATTTTTAGGGACATTTGCTCTGCTCACTGCTTCTGTAGGTAACTATGAATGAAAAGGTAGAGAATTGGGTTCTGAATATTCAGTATTACAATTCTGCCACTGCAAACTTTCCTGTGTGAGTAGTCCACTGTTCTTCCACTCAGGCAAGAGATGAAAGGGAGGGAAAACAAGTTAGGATTTGCTGTGTTTGAAAGATGAGCTTTGCAACAGGAGATGTGCACTACAGCTGAAAAACAAGCAAGATCAAATTAGGGGCTACAAAAAGAATTTTTGTCATCAAAATTCATTTGCCTTGTCTAAACTCAGAAGCTAAAAGTAACCCAATCCTGCTTGTCAGAAACTTAGTGGATTTCAGGTGAATCATCCTAAAGTTGTGACATATTTCTAACCATTGAGAACAGGTTTTTAATTAATAAGAGCATGATAGCTTTTCTTCTCAAGATCTCATCTGCATATCAGGATAAGTGACAGGAGGATACATGTGCTGTGGGACAGAAACTAAGATAATTACACTCATTGTTTATGAGTTAGTCAGAGTAACCAGAAGAACATCTTATGTTCTTTAAATGAAGAAGACTGACAATTATGTTTTTGGGTTTTTTTTTTTTTTTTAATTATTTAAGAGTCAAATAATTAAATAATGAAATAATTGAATAAATTTTGTGTTTCTCCCAATTGTACCATTAACCAGTAATCAGATAATTGCCTTTAGCAAAAAAAAAAAAAAAAGAAGTGGAATGATTTTAAGAATTTAACTTCTTTTACGGGACTTAAACTACCTACGCTTGATAATGTAACTGCAAGGTTTGGGAGCTTTATTGATCATACTTTGCACAATACTTATGAACTCTCATGGGACTAAAATACATAGAACTTGAACTAAATGCATTCTTTATTTTTGAATACCAATTTTAAATACCTGGTAAGAAAAATGAAAAAAAAAAATAATTTAAATTCAACAGAATTTTAAATTTTTGGTAAATTCAGTTTTGATTATGAATGTCTGCAATGTTTTAATTAATTTTGAAAAATAAATTAAAATTTGAAGTTATAGTGTGAACATATAATTTGAATAACACCAGAACCAAGAGTAGTTGGCTAGTCCTTTGGCTTTAGAGGGAAGTTGGGGTTTGTTGCATTCATTTTCAGCTCTCCTTTCATGGATTACTGAATATTTCTGTGCTGTAAGGCTGTCTTTTCCCTCACGTCTCCAAACTGTGCTCTTGGGCCACTTTCAGGGAGCGTGCATAACTAACTTCAATCACTTCAGTACAAATAAAATAAACTGTTGGAGTCTTTCTTCCCCCAAGTCAATAGCTGTGCAACTACATGCCTCCTTTTATTCATCTGATTGTACATATTGCTTTACCCAGAAAAACCTGCTTTATATGCTTATCTTCTCAATATATTTTTGCTTTGTCGTCCTGAGACTTAAGCCATGTATATTTTTCTTCCTCAGAAACCATCTTCCAGAGGGAACTAGAACTAAACTTCTTTAAGGGCTGTACCTTTCAAAATGACCTACTGCAGACAGACTCAGCCACTTTAATTTGCTTTTACCTTCCTTCAGCAAAACAGAGATCACAATTCAGTAATCTGCTGGCAAGAAAAACAAATAATGACAACATCAAGCACTCCAGACTTCTCGGAGAGCATTCAGAGTATAACAATAACCAAGTTCATATTTATGTTGCCTTTTGGTTTTAGAATAGTTTAAGTCCACCTGAGTGATATTTTCAAATTCTCTCCTGCAACTAGGGATCTGCATATATATTTTATTTCCAGGCCACATGGCCTTCTTCCTCAAAATGCTCATGCATTCTTCTAAGAGCCAAAAAGCACAGAAGAGACTACAAAATATCTAATAAATCCTGATAACAAATATGAAATTTGCAACTTCCCTTGGACTGACTACTTCTTCCCTTTATTGGAGATGGAAGAAAAAAGAAAAAGAGGAGGGCATAATTGCAGTTCTTAATACAGTCATTTTACTCTCACTTCTGCTCCAGCAAAGGTGAGACTAAGGACACTTTATCACAGCAAATAACCTGTTGCTAAACAGAAACTTTACTTAGCTCAATCAGTCTCATATAAAAAATTGAAGTTCCCCTTTGATGATACTGTTTATTCTCATTGTATGAGCTGTTTTTACGCTTAAGTGACTTCAGAATTGAGCCTGCAGTAAAGTCAATGTGAGTGAGGATACTCTTTTAGAGGCCTACAATACGCTTATTTTAAATGGAAGAAAATTCTAGAAGAAGCCCTTTACTTTCTTACGGCAAGTGGAACTGAAGCTGAGAGGGAGCAGCAATTATTCCTCTGCCACTGCAGAATAGGAGCCAGGGGCATGGGGGGCAGTACTAGAGGAAAGCAAAATTTGAAATCTGTTTGAACAGCAGAGACTATGAAAGCCAGCTTGCATAACAGGGTAGAACTGTACAGACATTTCAAGGTGTGCAGCCCTCTAGTGTTTTAAGATCAAATACTGTGAACAGTGGGATCCAACAGCTTTTCTCCAGCTAAGGGAGCTTTCTGCTGTGCCAAACAACTTTTGCATTTTCATTCCCAGCTGAAGTGTAGCAATGAAGAAACCTGATTCAAGTAAATTACTCACGCATCAGCTGCTTGCCTGTATGTCACTTATATGGAACAAGTTACAAGTTCCAGCAGCTTTTATAATCAGTGCAGCAGCTCGCCTAAGAAGACATACCCTGCACAGACAGATTTTGTCATTTATTCTGTCAGTTCCATACTTGCCAGATATGGTATAATCACATAAGATCTCTTTATATTATGATGCTTTGCAATAATTCTGAATTTCACAGAATTTCATTGAAATAAATAGAATTGTACTCTTTTACTTTCAAAAATGAATTTGACCCATTGATTTAATTTGGTTCATTCTATTTCACCAGTCACTTATTGTACCAACTTTCTATGGCAAAATGTTTCCATAGAGGTGCCTACTCACCTGTTCTGGAAATTTAAAATAACCATTCCTCCCCTCTAAACAACCCCAAAAAACAAACCCCAAATGTGGCAGGGGCACATCACACATAGACCCCAGCCCTGCTGGCTAGTGTGTGTCTGCTGACAGCCTTTCATGCTCCTATTTTCTTATCTTACAGCAGCACAGCATGGCTGTGGCAGTGTGCTGGTTTTGGCTGGGGAAGAGTAGTTAGTTTTCTCCAGAGTAGTTAGTATGGGGCTATGTTTCAGATTTATGCTGAAAACAGTGTTGATAATATGGAGATGTTTAGCTATTGTTGAGCAGTTCTTACACAGAGCCAAGGTCTTGTCTTCCTCTCACCCCACCTCACCAGGGAGGAAGCTGGGAGTGCACAAGTTGGGAGGGAGATAACTGGGACAGCTGACCCCAACAGACCAAAGGAATATTGCATACCATGTGACATCCTGCTCAGCATATAGAGCTGGGGGAAGAACAAGGAAGGAGGGAATGTTCAGAGTGATAGTCTTTGTCTTCCTAAGTCACCATTCCCTATGATGGAGCTCCACTGTCCTGGAGATGCCTGGGCCTGCCTGCCCATGGCAAGTAGTATACAAATTTCTTGTTGTGCTTTGGTTTTGCTTTACCTATTAAGCTGTCTATATCTCAAGCCATATGTTTTCTCACTTTTAACAATGCTCTCCCCATCCCACCAGGAAGGTGTGATCCAGCAGCTGTGTGGGGCTGAGCGTCCTGATGGGGCTAAAGCACAACAGATGGGTGCACCATGACCCAGGGCTGCACCTGGTGGGGACAGGGAGAAGAGTGGGTCCCCTTGGCCAGCAGACAGAAGTCCCAGCCCAGGAGCCAAGTCTGGGCTGTGACTGTATGGGGCCATGAGTCCTGGCTGAACGGCTATCGGTGGGAGCCCCACCACAACAGCCCACAGCAGGCCTGTGAGGTGAAGCCTTGCCCTGGGGACTGGGACACTGCCCATGGAGACTTGCTGGGATGTGCCCTCATGCTACCCCTAGGTGAGTGATTTTCTTTCTACTGGATGTCCCTCAGTGATCCTTTGGGTGGAGCAGCCCAATCTGCTGGTTCCCCCTGGGCTCCGTGTCAGTCTGTGAGTGTGCGCTTTGGGCCATTGTCCTTGTCCACGCAGTGCCAACATGCCCAGCAGGCACAGGGAACTCATAACCTGTTAAACACCATGGGACACATCATGGTTACCCTTGGTGTGTGTTGATTTTGGCCGCTGGTTTTGGTTTTCAATCAAAGTTTGTTTGATTTTGGTACTGGAGTGGAGCTGTTTTCACACAGCTCTGTGACACCCACGCGATTCAGCACTTTAGAGGCACAAGAAACCCAAGGTGAAAACAATAACAGTTAAGGAGATTGACATGGCACGTTTTCTTTATTGCCTTAGAGTAGGAAGGACATGTTCTCAGGGCAGAGCCTGTTGTCCTGATTGCAGTACTTACTCTATTGTATACAGTTATGGTATTATGGGCTTTAAAAAATCTTAAAATGAAAAAGAAAAAAAACAAAAAAAAAAAAAGAAACCAACAACAATAAAAACCCCAAGCAACAAAAGGATGCTTATAGCTAGCAAAGTAAAGAAATATGATTTAATGCAAATTTACAAGTAATGAAAATAAGTGTAATTACCTAAATAAACACTTAAAGATAATAGTTTCCTGTATTAACATTTTTTCTTTTGAAGCTTTGGCTTTGTAGAATAACTTTGAGTGCCTAACTTTGAAGGGCATTTTTTTTCAGCCTAAAGTAGCAAAGTGGTACATCTAGAGCCACAGCCAGTGTGTTAGTCTCATATGCCACAGTAACAGGATATTTAAGAAGGTATATATTAAAAAGAGTTGATAAACCAATACACTAAGACTGATTTGTTTTCCAAGATTTATTTATAAATATGCGGTTGAAAACCATTTTATGCATCATATTACTGTTAGTGAAAAAGAGCTACTGAAGATGCCAGGAAGAGAAAAATAAGTCAGTTTCAATTTTTCCCCATGTTGAGCAAGGAAATCAGAAACTTCTCAAGTTCCCCAATAAATCTCTGTGTGTTGACTCTGTGTGTGGGATATTTTATCTGTGATGTTGGTGGCCTAATGGCAAACATCATAAAAGCTATACGAAAAAAATAAAAATAAAATCGTTGGCAGAGCATATACAGTCACCCAGAGCAACAGAGGGGATTGTTCTAGGACAAGTGACAAAGTTTCTCCTGGTATATACTGATCTGTCACTTCCCTTGGGAAATAAATACGTCAATGCATTCGCTGCCTTATGTGTAATAAAATACCCTTCCAGCCAAAGAAACAAATAAGTACTTCCCTCCTCCTTCCCTCTCCACATAATAAGAAAAACTGAAGTCATACTTTTTGTCTCCGAGCAATCCCTCAAATAAGAAGCAGTGTCCTGTAATTTGATTCAGTTAAGCACTAACCTCCATTCCATTATTCAGGAATGTCAAATCTAAGCTTCTGGGAGAAGGATTTTGAGCGAGAGTGCTTTTAGTGGGCACAGTTTGTCTTGATTTCACATGCAAAAGGAGAAGAAATGAGGCACAGTGAATCTGAAATCAGTGTATAACCTGCGTGTGTGAGTTTGCACCTCTCGAGGTGAGCAGGGCCCATACAGCAGGGTGCAGTCACATACTAACAGAGGGTGCATTCGATGACTTCTCACTGCAGAGAGTATTCCTTGAGTGTCTGGCAAATCTACAAATTCAGCTTTATATTCCAACATGATCCTCTGTAGTAGAGGTAGTGGAGACAACAGAATAGCTGGACTGACTTGCTCTCTGCTTGGTCCAGGCCATCTATCTCTTGCACTTTAGTGTTCCTAGAATGGAAGAACTTAAGCAAAGATGGTTTGTGGCTTTCTCAGTAGTGCAACATTGAGTTTCCATCTGTTTTACTCCTGTAAAAGAATGCATATTAGAGCTATCCCAGTGAATATGGCTAACTGTGAGTTCAGTCTGGTTCTTCAGGTGTGCTTTATAGGAAGAGCCCAGCTGTGCTGGAGTATGGTAGATTGTTTCCATACTTCTCTGCTTAAGGAAAGTTTTGGTGGAACTCAGTGCATGTGGGTTGAGTAAAACACAGTATTTTTTTTTTAAATTTTAATTTTGATGGGGTTTTGCAGTCACTGGCATTGTTTAAAAACAAAGGTATGTAATAAAAATTGGTCTCAAAAATTGTATTGCCTAGAAAATGTTTGTTATGAAGGATCAAGCTGAGTTTCAAAAGCTTTTTATTTTACAAGGCTATACTGTATTGATCAGAAAAGTGTAACTAGCAGCCATTTTTTTGTATGTTTAGATTAAAAAATAAACTGGAAGAGGAGAGAACTTTTCTGTTTAGTGCCAATCATTATTCTCTATGTTTCCTTTTATTGTTATTTTTGAGGGTTGATTTTTGTTGGGTTTTTTTTGTTTGTTTGTTTGTTTGTTTTGGTTTTGTGATTTAGTTCTGTTCCTTTTTAGAAATTTAGTTCAGTTATTCTGTGAAAGTAAAGACAGGGAAAAATAATCGCAGAGTATCTGTTATATTCAAGAGATAAATTTTTCCTTTCCAGTTATTACTTGTTACTTGACAGTGTCTTAGTTCACAATGTCGCATCTTGAAAGCTCTGCAGTCATTTTAGACCTTTGAAATCTCTTCATGAATACTTAATTCTGCATTTGTAGGAGAAGAGTCTGTGCTGGAGAGCTCTGTAGTATCGTTCAATCTGTGGCCTCTAGCTCTCAGTGCAGATTGTGCAAGGCAGCAGAATAAATTAGTATTACTTTGAAATGTTTGTCCACTGGAATGTCACCCCTTTTGATCCTTGCACAGAGCATACAAAATAGCACCAGATGCAGACAGCGATGTATGTTCCACTGTGGTTCTCCCAATTATTGTCATGAGGCTCTCTTGCCTGCATTGATGTTTTGTAAGAACAGAAAGCAGCCATGGTTTCAGAATGTATGTGTGTGATGAATGTCATTTATTTTCATTTCTTTGTTCCTCTGTAAAGGAAGTGACTGGTTTAAAGTGAGGTAGATTTATTTGCTTGTGTAGGAAAGATACCTGAGCAGAGGATAGAGAACGTGTGGCAGCTAAGCCTGAAGAGCCTGACATACTGAAAAGTGCAGGGAGCAGATATGATGCAGAAATAAAAACTTCTGAGGGATGCAGAGGGTACTGTGCAGAGTGTGCTGAAACCCAGATCCAGTCATTTGGTCTGAAACCAAGCCTAGGGAGAAGGAATTGCTTTCAAATATATGACTTGGATAAAGCAAATAGGACATTCTTTACAATCCTGTTTTATTTTTGTTGTACTGAACTGGTTCTGAGATTTCTCTGTTAAAAAGATTTACTCTAGTGCTAGTTCAAATACAGATTTGCTTTAATAATTAAGAACCCGTTGAAGATTTTTGGGTACTCTTTATCCTAAAAGGAAGTACCATTTCAATATAAGTAAAAGGAGTACTTCAAAGGTCTGGATGCCTTTGGCTCTTGTCAAAACAGATTGAATTCTTTGGATCAGAAATGCTTTTTTTTTTTTTTTTTTTT
>VZTT01007808.1:12368-26029 GCA_013400855.1 Buphagus erythrorhynchus | reverse complement strand
AGACTTCTAGCAGTTCCTTTTGTTTGGGGCTTCCTGTCCTCTCCTTAGAGTGGAAGGCTTATATATGAATGTGTGTGTATATATATTTGTGTTGTGTATGTCTGGATGTATACAGAGCTGTATAACAGCTCATCTACTCATGGAGGAGTGAGAATTTGGGAAGGAGTGACAGGAAGGCATAGAAGAAACAATGCTACAACTGTCTCTGTTTGATTTATGTGGCTACAGATGGGACCAAGGAGGGAAGGGATGAAGCACAACAAATGGCTTTGAACATGTATATTTGAGTGACTTATGGAGTGTAACTTACTGGTTCTTTGCTCTGTTACTCTATGGTACTTCTAGTCAGGGTAGGGAATAGATACCTGCCTTTATTTTATGTACCAATACAGATAGATTGATTCTGGAAATACAGATTTCCTAGCCAGTGCTTTTGGAAAAAAACTTGGAGGGAAAGAAGCTTGCATGCAATTTCTTCCAAGAACTGACCTCTGCTGCAGATCTCAACCACTCTTTTCATGGGCAAGATGACATTTTCTTGATTCTTATGTCTCCTCTGATGAAAACCTAAGAAATCCCAAATCCTAAGACATGAAATATTTCACTCTTCCTCAAAAAAGCCTGAAAACCTAAGAAATCCTGAATCCTAAGACATAAACTATTCACTCTTCCCTACAAATGCCTGAAAAAAAATCTAGCACAAAACAGACTAAAGCTCCCTAGGAAGTGGCACAAATTTCTCTCCTGGAGGAAACAAAAAATTATGATTGTTAGTTGTGTTATTTTAGACACTGCTGGGAAGTAGTTTGACACTACCGAAGTGAGCCTGTTTCACAGTGAAAACATGTTATTTCACCTCTCTGATTCTCTACAGGGATAGGTCTGGGATTACTCTGCTTTATGGATGCTGAGGGCCAGTTTGGGGCACAACATGTATCAGGGAGCAGATGAGATGACAAAACTGGGTCAGAAAAAATAAGACTGACTTGACTTTTTCAGCTAAGATCAATTTGTTTTAACATTGCTGATGCAACCAGCATGGTCATTATATTACATTAATCAATACAAATATATTGCTGGACAAGAAGGAATGCATCCTGATCAGCAAGGTGTAAATGACAAGAGCATTAAGGCTGGAGAGGTTATTACATGATGCTGTTGACAGACAGATGGGGCTGTGATGGTTTCTTGATTGCAAGCAGTTCCTGAATATTCCCATAATATCACTAAAATGAGCATTAAAATGCTTTAATTCACAATTTCTCTTTTACACCACATTTTAACATCATAGTTATTCTGTTTATCCAGAAATCAATCTTCCTTTTTGTTGACCTGCATAACTGATGATAATTAAGGAAACCTATGTCTTAAAAATCCCTAGGGCAAGTAATTGATTTTATTCAACTACTTGTTCAGCAGTATTGTTCAGAATAACATGCTGTCTTCTAAAACTAGTTATATGAGTTTTAATGCTGGTGAAAGTTGATAAGCAAATTGTTCAGATCTAAAGTCCTCAGTTTTTTGAAGAATTTGCATGGTCCTATGAAAAATAACCCTGGAGATTTTCTGCTGTACTGGCTCTTCTCCAGTTTCCATGGCCCACTTTATATGGAAATGTGTCAGGACTGGCTGGATGGTAGCGTGATACCTGATTCTGTCAGCCTTCTTGTTGTCCTACATAGAATGTGTCTCTCAGAAGCTTTTTTTTTTTATTTGTTGNGGTAGGCTGTTTTAAATTCTGGAGCCTTCAACTTCAGGTGTGAAATTTCAAAGTGTGACTCTGAAGAGTCTCCTACATTCAAAACAGAAAGGTGATAGAAGCCTGAAAGATTTGTAAAAGCCACTAACTGGTCATTTGATTAATCACCTGAACAATTTAGGGAGTGAGAAAAAACACAGTGGTAGGAGAAATAAAGAGCAGCATGAACAATACATTCCTCTGTTTTGTGTGAAATCGGGAATTCTGTGCACATCCACAGTCTGACACCACTTTGATGTTTTGGGATTACAGCAGGAGTTGGCTGTGTAGTGAAACTAGTCCTATAAACAGTGCAGCAAGGCTTTGGATGCAGTTAGATGGTCCAAGACAGTGCATGCCCTGAGCGCTGAGCAGTGCTGAGGCAACAGCAGACAGTACAGCCATAAACCATCCAGCTGTGTAAGGTGTTTCCCAGTGCCATTCTTCACAAGTGAGGAGAGATTTCTTCTTGCACAAACCATGCAAACTCTGTGGTGCGGGGGAGGTGCTGGTAGATCCGACTAGAAGTATCTGTAAGTGGTGTTACTTTGTCATTGCAGACCGGGGGCTGCTGCCTCTGACCTGGAGCTGACATAATTGTCGAGATGAGGGAGCGATGGCTTTGCTAGTGCTGCATGCGCCCCCCAGTGGGAATTTCACTCCTTTTCCTTTGGTGACGCACCGTAGGATTTATTCTGTTTGCTGCTGAGAATGGTCGCTGTGTCTCAGGGTCACGGCGAGAAAAGCTGAACTGGAAATTGCAAACCAGAAATGGGAATGAGGGAAGAAGTTAAAACACATAAGCAGATATAATTTCAATTTTTATATTTTCTCCATATCTACAAATATCTATGCATATTCTTTCTCATAACAATTTTATCTTTAGAAAAGCCAGCTTTCTCAGCTTATACTGAAAGGCCTGCAGATGGTGTAGAATTAGCTGATTGTTAGGATAGCATCTCTGGAAAGCCTCCTGGCAGCACAGAGGATGCTCGGGCACAAGGAAGAGTTTGAGGGGATACATTTGGAGCCGTCTTATTGCCAGCCAGCCAGCCATGTCTTACTCATTCTGGATCAGTTTGTAGTCTGCTGAAACTCAAACTGTAGTCTTGCAGACTCAAAGACAACACAGAAGTAACTGTCTCTAACAGACCCCTCCTCCTGCAGGATCCTGGCCTTGCCAAAGGATCCTGGAGCATAACTGTAGGTAGAGTATTATGTAATGAATACTGCTCAGTAAAGGAGGCTAGTGGTTTATTGCTAAGTACCACTTTCGACCTCAAAATCTAGGTTCAAAAAGTGGCAGTATGTTTCCAGTAAGTCTTTTGTGATTTACTAAACTTTGCCTGCTTTGTAGTTCTAAAGAACGTATGCTGGAGTATTAGATTTCCAATGGTTCATAAAACTTTTATACACAGTTGTTAGTTTCAGTAATTCTAGCATCTCAATTTCAGACTCTACTTGTGTGGTGCAGTTGGTGTGTTTTGGTTTTGTTTTGCTTCCTTCCTTTTGTTTTGAGGATTTTTGGCCAAGCCATACAAAATTTATTTGCTCTAATAGAAGGCTCAGGATGCAAAGTCGTACTAAGGTAGTAATGTCCTACTAAAGACTGTATAGCTTGGAATGCCATTTTGCCCCTCCTCTCTTCACCTTAGTAAAAGGCTTATTCCAGCCTTTCTCTCCTATTTAGGAGAAGAATATATCTGTTATCTGAAGGCATATTTGTAAAATGGACTGTCATGCTGAATGGTGCTGTGATACGTTTGCATAATGAGAGATTTCATGTCAAAGCATAAATGTAAGGAGGGTGAAGAGGTGTTGCCTTGGCAACCCCTGAATCTTGTGGTCTTAATCAAGGACCAGATTCAGCTGTATTTATGTATTCAAAATACCTATTGATTATGGTACAAGATTTGAATGGGAAGGGAAAACAAGACCTCCAGTCGGTTGTATTAACGAAGTTTGTCCTCTGCATTCTGGAAGAACAAGAGAAAAACTGCATATGTTATAACCACAGTATTAAATGCAGTGAAAATCGGGTTTATGCAAGAAAGGTCCCATATATGTCACCGCAAGTGTATTTCTACTTGGGATTTTTGTGCAAAATGTTATTTGATTTGCTGCATCTCTGTGTACCACACTTAGAGTTTTTCTTACACTTGAAGACGGAAACAATTAAAAAGTACTTTAATATGTGTGTTTGAAGAGTAATGACAGAGACAAGTTTCTGTGATCTTTCCTTGCATAAGCGACTTTTATGATAGCAAGTAGCCTACTGCCTCTAGCATCTAGCTCAGTTTCACACAAGTTTCAGTGGAGGGCCACAACAAATGACAGGAAAACAGATGGTAAGATTTGCACAGAAATATTTGGGAGTTAGATTGGCCAAATCATTGGCTTCCATGACAAGATGACCAGCTTAGGGATGAAGGAAAGGCTCTGGAGGTTGTCTGTCTAGACTTCAGTAGTGTCATCCCTCAACATCTTTGCTTTCTCTTAAAGCACCCTTCAAATCTATTGTGGACTTCAAGAAACAAAAATCTATATGTGGAAGAGATTGCTTTGGCAATCTTTTTTTTAGACTTTCCAGGGGCAGGTGGATTGACATTTCAGCATATCACATGGGACCTCTGAAGGGTCTGTTGAAGAAATTTGATTTTTCAGGGTAATCAAGGTCAACAGAAGTTTCAGATTCACCCTATAAAACTTAAGGCAGTTACCCAAGGAAGCTACTTGAGGAATTGGCTGGTTTTCCACCATCTTTGACATAGAGAACAAGAAAGGGAGCTCCCAGGTCACACTTAGGCAGCCTGCAGTCAGAAGCACCCTTGGGAAAGACTTCATTATTCAGAAGGGGAACCTAAGAGATGCCACGATCCTTGATTAGCTGCATAATTTATAAATACAGGCAAAAGGACCCTAACACTAAATCCTCAGCATGCTGTGTGCTGTTTTAGATTTCTATTTCACAGGCTTCTGGGGAGAAGGGCTGCAAAATCTCCTCCTGATTGAGTGGACCTAGCTGCATGCTCAGTATTGTGCTCAAGAGGGGCAGAAATGCAGCATTCCAGGAGAGGTGAGATCAGGAGACGCCGTGGAGGCAGGGCTGCTGGGAAAGGCAAGGACCTCAGGGGAGAGAGGCACAACAAGCACTGGAGCCACAAAATGAGTAACATGGTAATAATCAGGACTTATGTTGTAGTGTGACCATTCCTCAGCAAAAGGTGATGCTCAGAAGTTTAATAATAAAATAAGCATTAATTTTTTAAAGTAACAACATCTCTTATTTTGCAACTAATACTGCATAATATACAGCAGCAGATGAATAAAATTTTTGTGGTTTGGCTACATATAAATGACTGTTGTTGTTAAGAAGAAAGGTCTAAACTTTGATAAATGAGAAGAAACAGTACAGTATAATATAATAGCTGAGAAAAATTATAGCAGTGTTTCTGTACCTCGCTAATGAGGGATTTGCACACTTTGCCTTTTAATATGTATCTTTTTCTGCAGTTTTATATAACTCATCAATACAAAAGTGACTGTAGCTGTTAATTAAACAAGATACTTAACATTACTTTGTTTTAAATGTATCCTCCATAGAATTGGGTTATAAGAATAAAACAAATTACACACTTTTTAGAAAAAATTGTTAATTCAAAGTATAATATTTTGGTTTCTGACTGTGTATCTGCTTATAACTGGAATGTATGTTTTTGTTCTCCTTTATATTTATTCTTGCATGATTACTGAAGTAGTAGTGTTAGTCTAAGGGCTAGTAAAGTCTTCATCAGGAGAAGTAGGAATTAATGCATGAATCAGTCCACATGACAGTGTCCATTTCACCTTAGCACTCGAGCCAGGTGTTAGGGGCACTTCAGTGTATATTTTACATTGGTGAGGTTGTACACCTGCCTAACTTTCAGCCACATATAATGGTGTGTGAGACTGACCTGATCTCACACTTGCTCTTTTGTGGGATGTCTGGCATATCAGGTGTGTGTATGGGGCTAGAACAGAGGTATATTTGTATGACTGTATTGTAACTACAGTAGATGTAAAAAGACAAGGGTGTGAATGGCTTCCAGCCTGTGCTTTCTATAATAGTCCTAAGTGATACTGTATTAATTCATGACATGACAGTCCTAGATATTTCTGTTCTAGCTTTCTACTTTGCCCCTTATTCCAGACTGACTTTTCAGGGGTGTGTAATATCAGTTGGGCTCCAGTTAAAGGCCATTATGCAGAAATCTTTACATTTGTTAGGTCAGTGGTACCTGTCTCAATTGATGCAAATAGGCAACAATCAACATCACTAAATAATACATCTGGCAGCAAAACAACTCTATTTTAAAAGATGAAACTACACCTCAACTCTTAGGAGAAAAAGGAAAGGAGAAGAAAGCCCAATGATTTTGATGCTGAATGGTTTACTAGATGAGAATGCAGGGCAACTTTTGTCAGAGACTTAACATTGAGCTGTGCATGTTCAAGGCACACTGGGGACTGAGGTCTATTGATCCCTGGTGCTCAGCCTACTGAAACAATCAAAGCTGGAGGGAGGGAGTCTGCTGCAGCTCCATATGTTGCATTCAAGTTGAACAAGGATTTCATCTTCCCCAAGCCACCTGCAGAGCAAGATTGCTCAGATCTCCAGAGATGAAGTAGGTTTCACACGAGTCATTTCTTGCTTGAAATCCTTTTAAGGATAATGGAGGGTCTGATAATTTCTCCATGTGGTAATACACATAATAGCATGAAATGAAGCTGGGGGTGATAGACAAAGTGGAGAGAAATATTCCTAGGAGATACAATTACAAAAGCCCCACAGATTTAAATTCAAAGTAAATGACCAAACCTTCCAGGGAGATGACAGCACAGTGTGTTTTCATCATGGTATGTAATGCTCTGTGATGATATCTTAGATGGCTCAGGTACTAGGAGCCATATGGCCACAGGCTATATATGGTACTCAATTCAGGTAAAAAAGGAACAGTTGATATAACTGTTCTTTCAGGATTAAAGCCAATCACCTATGGTGGTGGTATATATTTTGTATAGGCATACTCCTTTCTTACAAGGAAAGCATGGGTTGTGCTTGTCCAATATCTTAAAATTTTTGCATGCCGCCTGCTTAGACCTGAGGGTCATTCTAGCTTTCAGTTCAGTTATAGAAAGTAACTTCTTTTCAAATCTTTGCATTATTAAAAGCTTCACATATAATGAATCTTTCTGTTTGTAGACAGGAAGCTTCTAAAAAATCTTATTTTGTAACTGGTAGGTCGACAGAAGTGGTGGGGACTGAGTGGAACTGCACTCTCTGCTTTATTGCACAGACTCAGTTGACTAAAGGGCACTTAAGCAGTGCGTAAGAGCTCCTTGTTATTTCAGTGTGAACAAAGACAGTGCTTTTAAATCTGTATGGCTTTCAAATAGATACAAATAGATAGAACCAGAGCAGCAGATGCTTTGCACCCATTGTTAAACATCTCTTAAACTGTGGAAAGACCAAGAGGGTTAAACAACCCCATTTCTTTTCCAGAAAGGTGAATGTTTGGGGCGACTATGCAAAAGTGGTGCAATTCATAGAAATTAAGCAGGCAGTTGGCAACATGCCTCAGAAAATTGTTTTCTTTGTGTTTGGGCAGAATTGAAAAAGCTAATCTGAAAACTATGTCAACGATGACATTTTTAAAAGGCAAATATTAAACTATTTTCTGAGTATAGAAAACAAAAGGGAATTTGTAATGACTGTAAGAGTTTATTCTTTCTCTTTGTTCGCGTTAAGAGCTTTTCAGTGTCATACTTGTTTGTACCTTTCACCACTTCCCAATAGCATAGCAAAAATAAGCACTTCTAACTTGGAGTCATGTTGCCCCACGAAACAGACAATGTCCAGGTGACTTTAGAATATCTCCAAGGATGAGACACTCCATAACCTCCCTGGGCAGGTGTTTGGTCACCCTGACAATGGAAAAGTGCATTCAGATTCGTGACCACATAGTACTTGTTTGCCCAATCAGCATGTATTTTCCTCTGCTTAAGTGGGACTAATTACACTTCCTTTGCTTCATTTTGGAGTTAGAACATACTGGCTAATATTTTAAATGGCCTTTTGTGCCTCTCTATGAAGAGAACCGCTTTTAGTAAGAAAGCAGATTTTGAAGGCACTCGGCACAGTTTGTTCTGTCTGACCTTATGGACTTTGTTCTCCTGAAGCAGCACTGTGCTCCTGAATATCTGTGCACCCCTTAGTTCTGCTCTCTCGGTGCTGTATGCACATTAATAACCAATGATAGAAGAAAAGAAGTTCGAGTTACAGGTTGAACTCCAAACTAGTGCTTTTCTGAAAGTATCATAGATCATGTTTAATAGCCTGTGGATCAAAATGAAACCCAGTATATATCACAAGGGAACTCAATAATTGAAGCATTCTGGGAATGTCTAAGTACTGGCGTGCTGAGGTGCCTAGAAGCTTCATTCTGTGCTAAGTTTTTACCTGAATAAAAGCCCTATCATCTATTCTTTTATAAAAAATTGTAATCATATTTTAATGCACTGACTTAAATTCTTTTATCTGATATTCAGGGGAAAAATAAACTTCCTTTTCTGCCTCTTCCACCTCCTAATTTTCTGCAAATGAGAAAAACAGTCCTTGAGAGACATTAGCATTTCTGAGTACCTCCAGCACACTTGACTCATGGCTATCTTGTCTCTGTCCTGGGTGTCTGCAGAATGGTCCCTCAGGAGCACTGAACTGGTTCTCTGGGTCTGTGAAGCTGCTTCTATCTGTCTGCCAGCTCTGAATTTACTCCTCAGGGGCTCTCTGAAGGATCCTAACTGGTCTCCTGGTGATGGGAAAGCAATAATTTGCAAGCCTGAAGCTGCACAGGTGGTACTGTGTGGGTATGGGGGGATGTATAGTTTTGTCTCAGAAAAACAGCAGTAACAGAAGGGTTTTGTGGACTTGCTGCTCTGTGGTTTGCACAAGGGATAAATTATTTTCTGTGGTAGAAGGAAAGTTGACTTTTGCAGCAGCCTGACAGAGAAAAAGACTTGGAATGAAACTGCAGGAGTCCTGGCAAGATTGAGACCCTTGAACCTTTCCTGAGTGAGTATTAGAGGGCTGGTGTGCCAGGGCTGTACTGTGTGACTGTGCCAGGGCTGGCTGATCTGGAGCCCTCGGGGCTGGGGCAGTGAGGCAGCTGTGCAGCCCAGGTCAGTCCCCTCCCAGGGTGTTTACTGGGGCTCCTCGAGGGCCATCGTGTTTTCACTCCATTGTTTCACCTTGTGCCTGTAAGCTGCTCCTAGAGCAGCCTTCCTGCAGCTGCCCAAGCTGTGGCTCCCTGGCCCTGGCAGGATTTTGGTATGCAGTTCAGAGGACCTGTTTTACAGGGGGAGTTTGAACTGAATGGGGTTGATGACTGAGGTGATTTTTAGGTGAGCATTTGCAGTGAACATTTTAGGGTGCACTAGGGACTGATAAGGGAGCTGCCCACCAGAGCCACTGGCTTGATACATGATGGCTATATATATTCCTTTATGATGGGTATATATATTCATTAACCTCGCTAATAATTGGTATTTCAATGCTGAAGGGTACGTGTAGGATAACAGTAATACCCACCTCTGCCCTTGCTCCTGTGCATAGGATGAATCTCACTGAGAGTGAAAGTAAAACGCATGGCCAAGCAAAAATCATTCTTAGCAGTTGTTTAATTGTTGATGCATGGTTTGTCTTGCTTTTGCTCTAGTTAATCTGCAATGTGGAATGGAAGGCACCATTTCTTGGCACCTTCTTAAGTGCTGCCTTTCCCCCTCCAAGGGTGTAGTAACAGGACCTTCTCTGAGTGCTTTAGATATAAAGGTACTTGAATATCAGAAGTTGCATGAATGAACAGTGAGTAGTAGTGTGGTCTGTTGGTGGTGGTTTTTTTAAATGAACCTTTTCTACACTACTCAGTAAAGTTCCTTCTGGTTGCAAATATTTCTGGTGGTATTGGTGGGGGTACCAGCCCTGTCAGCTGGTACCTGCTGTGGTTTCTGCATGAAGCAGGTGTCTTCTAGCATTCTGTTGGGTTTGACATGTTTAATAAATAACAGCAGTGAATTGACCATAGTGCAGTAATAGTGATCATGAGATAAAATAGCATAGTGACTTTTTTTTGGTCATTTTGTAGTGAGTTGGACAGAAGGAAAATAAAATCTTTGAGTTTCACCCTTAATTAATGGACTGCTACAACATGAGTTAGTATGTGTTTGATGGAAAACAAGATATTTTTTTCTGCTTTACCAGCCAGGAAAGAGCAGTCTTTATTTTGCCTCACAAGAAAGGTAAACTTCCACTGTAGTCTGAAACATGGGTGACCATTTCAACACTGGCTTAGCCTATCTGGGGAAATGTTTCACTGTATTTGTTATATCAGGCATAAGTAGGAACTCCCTTGTCAGTGGAGTTTCAAAGGATGTGGGCAATTGGGCAAATGCAGCATCTCTAAAAAAGAATTACAATCATAGTTCAAACACAGTTCGAAAATATTTGTCCAAAGAACTGTTTAGAGGCTGTCATTGTCTACTTGGCCAGCTCTGTATTTTGGGGACTCTTCTCTGGGTAGACCAGTGACTTTTGTGTAAGCACATCTTCTAGAAAGACATCTATTCTTGACTGGAAAACATCAAGGAATGGCAAAACTAACACTTTCTTTGGCACCTCCTTTCAATGGCAAATTAGCCTTCCTATACAAAATGTGGTGAAAAAATGCTTTCCACACTAAAATAGCCTTTTCTAATGTGTTTTTCCCTTTTGCTCATAAGTTATCATCAAGTCACCTCTCATTCTTCTATTTATAAACTAAATAGATTCATATCTTTAGGTCTTCATTAGACATTGATTTATTTCTGTGGCTGTCATCATCATCCTTCCCATTTTTCATTACTGTAAAAAAAACCCAACAAACATCTGAACTCTGTATTGCTTGCCTGCACCTGTGTTTCCACTACTGTATGTGGAGAAAAAATTGTCTCCCTAATACCTATACACTTGTTTATAAAATCATGGATCCTATTACATTTTTTTTCTACTGTATTTCTTTTGGAGGCTCAGTAATATATATATATATGGTGAATGCTGAAATGAAAAGGTTTTTTGTGTGTATAAATTACTGATTTGAGAACAAAATAAATTGTCAAGACATCTTGGGTGGATTGGGTTATTTTTCCCATTGGCCTATGGAAAACAAACTGACATCCCAGATAAACCAGTGGTCCTATGATCTGGGAATCTTTGTTTAAGAGCAGTCTTGACTGTTTTAAAGCATTCACGTAAATGACCTAATTACAAAACTTTGTAGTCTTCCTCTTGACAGAACTTTTAAAAGCTGATTTTGGCTTGGGTGTAGAGTGAAAACAATTGCAGAGAAGTCAGTTGCTTGCCAGGAAGGATTTTTGGCTTCTGATGTGTGACCTGGAAGCTCATATGAATTTTGTTTTATTGTTGATTGCTACAGTCTTTTCAGAGTCGCTGTTTTTAGGGTAGTCATCCATTTTGAGCTGTCTCTGTTTTTTTTTCTCTACATGCATAACTTACCTTTTGAGTGAGTTTGAGCAGTTCAGGTCTGTGCAATGGCTTGTCTTCCTCGTTTTTCTCCCTTTGTGAGTCTCTCACTTGCAAATGGTATCAGCTGTCATTTATTGACTTTCAGAAAACCAACAGTGAGGATCGGCATCAAGGTTAATCCTGGTCTCTGTGGAGCCTCACTAGCAGCAATGTTTGACTGACTGTTTTTCCTGCATGGGGAGATATACTAGTTATTCAAATCTTGCTTAATTCTGCTGCATTCCTATTGTGTGGTCCTAATTTTTTTTGTGCTGCTCCTGTGTGAATTGTTCCTGCTATTTTTCATTTAAATGGCTTGTGTAAGGCTTTCCTATTAATGCTCTAAGTGCAAATAAATCATCAAGAAAACTTGGAATATCAGCAAAATA
Organism: Buphagus erythrorhynchus; assembly: GCA_013400855.1. NCBI lineage: Eukaryota > Metazoa > Chordata > Aves > Passeriformes > Sturnidae > Buphagus > Buphagus erythrorhynchus. The sequence goes on along the minus strand of VZTT01007808.1, from coordinate 14,307 downwards.
ATGAAGGTGGGCTGACCCAAAAAAATAGTACTTGGCAAAGATATAAATATAACTGAACACAACAGCATTTCAAATCTGTTTCTATACATTTTAGAATTTCTATGTATTCTTACCCTTTAACTCATTGTAAATTAAATCCAGCATGAGCTTTTCTTTTTTAACTTCAGGTTCACATTGCAACTTAAGCAACCTTATTTCACTAGATCTATCTCCTTACCACTTCTAATACTAGTGCTTGTTTTCTGAAATTTCCACAGTATCCTCAAAAATTATCCACAGCTTCAGTGAGCTGTTTTTAATCTTAGCCATCCAGGCCAGTAGACCTAAACATTTCTTTTCAGTAGATCTTTAACATCCCAATGGCTGCTGATGGCTTGGAAAGCTCATCGGATTTGTGGTAGGAATCTCTCCCAGCTGAAAAAGAAAGCTTATTGAACATTTCTGCCTTTCCTGAATTTTTAATGATTTAACCATGGATAGGGCTTCAGTCATCCCTAATGTACATACTAAATTGCTTCTTCTTTCCTTAGTCCTGTCAATCAAAGGTTTTCTTTTTCCTCTGATAAGTTTTCCTCATGTCACATTTGTATTGATTGCTATCTGATCTGCTTCCCTCTTTCAGCTTGTTAAATATTGCTTTGCTATCTTCCCTTTGCCAATAAATCAGGATGGGCTTTTAGATAAAGCTGTCTCCTTTCTTGATTGAAGTATTGCAGCTTTTGGCCATCTAATCTCTTCTTAAAGAGCTTTAAGCATTCATCTATCTTTTCCACCTGAAGTTTTTTGGAAATTAAGTCTTTTAAAACAGTCTTTGTGATTGTGACCATCCTTTTCCTTAGGCTTCACTGAGTATAGTCAGGTTGAGATGAGTTCACAGTGGGAAGTGCTGATTTATAGATCAGTGTGTAATTTCTTTGGGCCACAATATGGTTGGAAATGAAGATGTGTCTGTATAGATGTGTACTGGGTCTGTACCACCGTGCTGGTGAGTTGGGACAGGGTGTGCAAAACTGATTGTTGTGTGAATTAGAGTCTGTGGATGTGATGGGTCAATGTGTGGTAATGGGATGTGGTGGCTGCTGGGGAAGGAAGGTAAGGCAAGGCCAGTGCTGGGTATCCATGTGTCTTGGCTGCTTCAATGATGCCTCACTTTGATTAATATAATGTAGATTCCTACAGCTATCCCATCCCTGGAAAGCTTCAGGGTCAGTCTGGATGAGGCTTTGAGCAGCCGTGACATAGTTGAAGGTTTCCCTGCTCATTGCAGGGTTGTTGGATCAGATGACCTTGAAAGGTCAATGCAGACTATTCTGTCTAGCGTTTGTGCTTGTGAATCAGGCTGTTTTCCACAATCACCAGCAGCTCTGAGGCAGTTGTGCTCACTGGAGCACTCGCTGCCAAAGCTGCCGAAGTGCTCTGCTGGAAGTGGTTAGGGATGCTGGTTAGGACCTGGCTGGAGGAGCTGCCCTGGATGCCCCGCTCTGGATCCCAAGGATGGGAATTCTGCTGTGTCAGGGCTCAGGGCTCGGGTCCAGCCGGCTGAAGGGCTGCTGCTGGGGGTCAGCCCTGGAGCACGGCTTTTCCAGGAGGATCTGCAGCCGCAGCAGTAGAGCCAGGTGACCATCGGGGGGCACCAGAACGACAGCAATGTGTTGGAGCTGCTAATTAGCGCTCAGGCTGTTAATGTCTCTTTGGTGCAGTCACGGGAAAAACCCTCTGTGTTTCAGGGAGGCAAGAAATTTCTTCCACTTCTTAAATCAACATAATTTCCTCACTAATACTGCAGGCTCTATTTTGAAGGCATGAGCTGTTAAAGAATATACTAGCAAGCATGAATTGTCTCCTATTTTCCTGGCAGCGCTCACTTCCTTTCCTTTCCTTTCCTTTCCTTTCCTTTCCTTTCCTTTCCTTTCCTTTCCTTTCCTTTCCTTTCCTTTCC
>VZTT01007808.1:1616-12361 GCA_013400855.1 Buphagus erythrorhynchus | reverse complement strand
TCCCTTTCCCTTTCCCTTTCCCTTTCCCTTTCCCTTTCCCTTTCCCTTTCCCTTTCCTTTTTCCTTTCCTGTTACTTTGAATAAGATGTATTGAATAATTATCATCGAGAGATCAGTATCTAATAAAATGTGAAACGTGTAAGGATTTTACAGTTCTTCCTAGGCATTTGAGGGTCCTATATGGAGTCTGAACACAGTAATATTTGAGGAGTTAGTATACATTTCTAACAGTAGTTGAGTGCTGTGTTTGGTTTTTTGTTGTTTTTGATCTTGTTTTTTTTCCTGAGAGTTCAGCTGATGGTCTAAATTTCAGATGTGAAGGGATACCTATAGACATTATTTTTGGCTTGTTGCTGTATGAGGTTATTAGCATGGGTAGATATTGTATAACAGTGACTATAGGCTACTGGTAAGTCATGGTGTTGAAGCAACTTTGCTCCTTCACTTGGCCTCCTAAGAAAATGGGGGGAAGGAAGCATTGTTTCCCTTAAACAGAAGGCTGTTCTGCTCTCTACATGCAAAGTCTTCTTCCTTCTAATCTTTGCTGGAAATTCAGAGTATTAATCTTTAATACTGAAGGTATAAGCCTGTTTTAGTAAATACATATTTTCTGTTTTGTTTTGGTCTTTTAAAGTAATCTCCTGAGGGTGAATATACTGAGTTTCTGTGAGCCTCAGTATGATTACTGAAAACTGAGTCTGTAATCCAAGAATTGGCCTTGGTTGGCCAGTACTGTTGAAAAGCATAGTCCACATTGTTCTGAGTCATTTGCAATGGTCAACACCTAAAGCTGCCAGGGGCTTTTATCCCCAGTGGTACTGATAGTCTTCCTCTGTCAAGTTATCCTACAGATTTACCAGCCTTGAAGTCCCCATTGCATGGATAAATGTTGAAGTGCAATCAGAATGTGGGCTTTAGTTATAAAAATGCACACAATTAATTTTTGTAAGTGAAGAATTTTGCAAATAGTGTTTCTGACTTGAAAAAAAATCAGAAAACAATGAAATAAATGTAGCATTTAAACACATGGAAGAGGCTTGGTGAAAGGACTCCTTGCTTGAAACCATGTCACTCCTTCTCACTAAGTAAGCTGGACTGAAAAAGACACTATTTCACTATGCAGGTGTTGCTTTCTTTATATCCCTAGACCATCATAGCCAAGACAACTAGAAAACAGTATTTTCATGAAGCATCTGACCTTCATCAGGCAGCTAGGGGCATCTGGAAATTCCTGCTTTTTCAAGTTCACTAAGCCTATTTGAGGTCTTCTAGAAATGATGAAAAGAATTGTTAATCCTGCTGCTGCTTAACTTTAAATCGGTCAGTCAGTCCTTAAATCTGTGCAGTTCTTTAATTCATGCACTAGATGGTGATCAAAAGCAGCCCAAAATCTCTCTCTTCTTCCCAAAATCACAGCTGATATTGGAAAATGAAAGCATAAGATTGACAGTTTTTCCTGCCACGCTTTTAACTTTTCTTGCTGTCCATTAATGATTAATCTATTCAGTAGAATCATCTTAGACATTAAGGTAGAGGTGGTGCTAAATTCATATATCCTGTTCTAACTGTGATTTTTAAAAATCAGTTGTTGGATAAAAGTGTAGGAAGTGCTTCTCTTTGTCTGATTGTAAAACATTAATCAAATATTCCATAACTTCAAGCTGGGATTAGTGTAGTTTCCAAAATATAGCAATTCAGGTATACTAGCTGCTGAAATAATTGCTATGGACTGAAACGTAAGTCTTTGAATGTAGAGATTGATTTCCATTGGCTAATACAAGGTAGTAATTAAAAAGTGGAGGGGCATCACACTGAAAACATGATTACAGTTTTTTATAATATTAAAAACAAACCAAGGAAAAAACATTTCTTTACTGCCCACACTGAAATTATAAAACCTGCTCTAGTCCTGTACTTTCAGATTACTACTGGCTTCAAGGGGAAAGATTGCAAGATGTGTTTTGGATTCTGTAACTGGAAAAAATGCATTCCACTGAAAAGAATCAGTCAAAAATATTCTTTTACTGAAGAAGGCTAGGTATAATATTCAGGAATGGAGGCTGATAGGTGGACCTAGACAGATCTGGGACAAGAGGAAATCTAGTACAGTACTGTGCAGAGTGACTGTAGGTGAAAAATATTAATGGTGCAGTGTTCAGTTAGCAAGAGGGAAATGTACAAAACACAGACAGGACTGTAAGATGATGATGTACAGCATACTGGGCTGTACTATAGCTGTTATAAGCCAAATAAATATAGTTCAAATAAACAGCTGAAAGGAGCGTGTCACATGAACAGTAAATGTTAATAGCAGGGAAAAGTTCTTTCTTTTTCTCTGTGTAAATCTGTTAGGAAGCAGAAGCCTGTCTTGTGACTAGTGCTCAGAGCCACTCACATGCATATATCCTTCCTCTGACAAGGTTAAAAGCTGGTGGAAACAACCCTCATTCTGCTCCAGTGTGGGAGGAGGTGCCATGGGTGGTGGCTGTGGCAAAAGATGCAGTGCTCTGGAGTCACCTCCATGTATGGAAAGATGAATGAGATCTGATGGTACATGGAGCAATGGCATGGCTTAAATTAGGCTTAAACTGAACATCTGGGTTGTCCTTTCCTTCTTTCCTTTTTTTTTTTTTTCCTGAACAGAACACAGGCACTCTGTGCAGAGGCTTTATCCCAGAAGCTGGATAAAGAGATCCCCCTTGGGTTTAACCTCAGTGTAAATATTTGTAACACTTTGTGGCTTCTAGGAGGCAGGCAGTGAAGGCACAGATCATCAGTGGTTAGGAAGCTGGATAGCAGCAAATATATATCTGCTCACAAGCAATTGTAGGGTTAAAAGAGCAAAAGGAAATTTGATGCAGCTACAACGTGTTTCACACTAGTGATCTGTGTAGCAACGAGGAAATGCATGGAAAAGCAAAATTCCAGACAACTGAGTTGATGAAATGATTCATACACTGACTTTTAAACTCAGCACTCATCCCAGTTATAATGAGAATCATCTGAGTGAAGTAAAATAACCACAGTTTGAAGCCTGTAGGAGGGCAGTAGCCTATAGCCATGCTAGATGTGAGAGTCATTTGCTCTTTAGCCTGTTGGAGAGCTGTGCCAGGCAAAAGATGGAGCTTTTCCTTCGTTTTTTGTGTTTGTGTTTTTTGGAGGTGTGCAGTGCAACCCTGACTTTCATTCTAAATTGGCCCTGCACAGCTGAATGTATACATATATGTAACATATGCATACAAATAATCTGTGCTTGCAGGAAAGATTGATCTTTGCATGTACACATGACCAGCTTGGCAGCAGTGCACCAAAGGAATTTGTATGTGCTAAATTTATAGAAACTGGCTCCAAACATAGAAGGGAAATAGCGTCAAGAGAGTTGAGGCACACCCTTAGGATGGTGTTAGCACGTATTCTCACAACTGTTCTTGGTTAAAGATGGCTCTTCCTCAAACACCATCAGAAATGCAAACCTCACATTGCCTCATTCTGTACAGTTTAAGTTTTTGATCTTAGAGAACTTAACATATGATAAAATAATGAGGTAAAAACATATGTGGATTTAATCCTAGTCTGAAGTTGCTTTTCAAATTCATGCCAGATGAAGCTCCACCCCAGAATTTTCTAATGATGAATGTGCACTTGTGGGACCAATGAGATGCTCCTGGGATAAAATGCAAATAATTTCTTATACACAGAAAATTATTCAAAGTACAGATCCCTACCATTTCAGTGAAAACTACAGAACCATAGAATAGTTTGAGTTGAGTTATCAACCACAGAAAAGATTTCAGAGTAGTGGCAATTCAGTACAGTGTCAGAAGATGGCTGGCCTTGGGACCCAGTAACATTCCTCCCTTTCCAGCCCAGTAGGTGTGAGACCACTGTTGTTCCCTGTCCTCAAGTCCAGTGAGTACACAAATTCCAAGAGGTGCATATGTGCACACGTGTGTGCATGTACACACAAACATGCAGAATACATGATATACACACAGCTGGCTGCAGAGATCAGCACAGAAAACAGTGTCTTTACTGGCATCCCTACGAACACATCTAAAATCATATCATACAGAAATGGACACTACAAATAATCATATTTTCTTCAGCTGGTACGGACTGAAGTCTTGAAATATACTCACATTCCCATCTCTCCAGTAGCTGGTTTTGGAAATTGAGTCTATCCAGTTGCTGACACCTTGGTTGCAGGTATTCAGACCTCCTGTTCTGCTATCTGGCTTGTCCATCTTGGGGTTTATTAATGTTTACACACCCACACAGAAGAAAGAAATTGGATTTCACAAGAAAAGAGGATAGTCCACAGTGATTAAGTGCAGGATTGAGACAGGTAAGTGTGCTGACCATCTGTCTGCTTGTATCTGCCCTGTTAATCTTATTTTCCCTGTGTTTTAATGCCCAAAATCACTTAGGTTGGAAAAGACCTCTAAGATCTACTCCAATCTTGCACTGACCACCACCTTGTCAACTAGACCATGGAACTAAGTGTCACATCCAGTTGTTCCTTGAATGCCTCCAGGGATGGTGACCCCACCATCTCCCTGGGCAATCCATTCCAATGTTTAATAACCCTTTCTGTGAAGTAATTCCCCCTGAAGTCCAACCTGCACCTCCCCTTGTGCAGCTTGAGGCCATTTCCTCTTGTGTTGTCGTGGTTGCCTGGGAGAAGGGGCTGCCCCTCATTCAGGTACTTACAGAGGGTGAGAAGGTGCTCTCTGAGCCTCCTTTTCTCCACACTAAACAGCCCCAGCTGCCTAGCAGCTCCTCATAGGACTTATTTTCCAGACCTTTCCCTGGCTCTGTTGCCCTTCTCTGGGCTTTCTTCAGCACCTCAATGTGTTTCTTATACTGAGGGGCCCAAAACTGAACACAGGGCTTGAGGTGTGCTTTCACCAGTGCTGAGCATGGGGGGACAATCACTGCTCTGGTCCAGCTGGCCACACTGTTTTTAATACAGGCCAGGATGCCTTTGGCCTTCTTGGCCACCTGGGCACACACTGGCTCATGTTCAGCTGGCTATCAACCAACACCCTCAGGTGCTTTCCCACTGACCCATTTTCCAGCCACTCTGCCCCAAGCCTGTAATGCTGCATGGGGTTTTCCTCACTTTTCCCCATCCTCCTGACCTTGCTCTGTCCACACCTTTGGTTCTTCACCTAAGCATTGCATAATGCATTTCCCATACTTGGTTCCCCTTGAGTCTTCTTGTACTCTGGATATCCTCCCTCTGTATTTCATCCAGTGCAGCTTTTGGGGCAATCCACCAGTTAGAAACAGCAGAGGAACATGGGTTTTAGATAGCTTTGATTCAAGATAAACTGTCTGCGTGGACTTCATCTTACCTTGCTTTAGACAACTAAAACTTAGGCAAAGGTCCTCCTCTGAAGCCCATGTAGGAGGAGAGAAGGTTTTCCAAGCTTAGCCCGTCTATCTTAAGGCCTGTCTTATTCTAGGGTGGGATGAATCACTCTCTAGCTGTGCCTCTTTTTCTCCCTTAACTATAGGCAAAAGCTAGATGGATAGCATAGGCTAGATGTCTAACCTTTAGACTGCCAAAATGATGGGAATAGAATCCTACTTCCACATTTTATCCTCAGTGCTGAAGGCTGTGTCTCTGGGTAACATGTTGTACAGTTCAATGTACCTAACACTTCCTCTCAAGGAAGCTGTTGCTCCATTTATGTGCAAGGCTCTTACAAAAATAACCAACTACAGCCTGTAAACAGTGTGGGTCCTGAAGGAAAAATACTGCCAAAGATCAATCTAAGTCAATATACAGAGCTGGAACTTGGGAAATGGTAGTCTGTGTTAGTGATGTGTGTGGTATAAAGAAGATGGAGTGACCAGGATTTGATTTTTCTGTGATCCCTCACTAAGCCTTCACCAAGAGTGAAGCTCACAGCAGCCAGCAGCCCTGGGTGTGCACTGTGGAGTGCTACCCACTGGAGGAGCTGGCATCTGCACTGCAAGGGAGGCACTCTGCATTGCATCCTGCTGCTGCTGTTCAGCTGAGGCTCCCCCAGGAAGAAAACCTCTTTGACCCAAATGGGATGAATTTGTGTGTATTCTGCCAGAGTATTTGCAAGGCCAATTTGCATTAAAAATACCCTGTTCTGCTCACTAATGTACCTGAGTGATGTCTAGCTTTGGCATAGATTGTGATTAAGATCTCAGTCATTACTTCCTTTCTGTGTGACTCAGTTCCTTTCAGAGATTAAGGTGGAGATAATAGTATTTCTTCTTATCTAAGAAGTACATTGAAATGTGAGGATGGACGGCACTGTAAAACTCCAAAATAGAAGGAATTTTTCACTTATACTTAAGACTGTGGCTCCTTTTTCTTTTCCCTAACAATAGCTACTTACTAATTTGTGTCTCTCCTTCTTACCTGCCTAGAGCATGACAAGTAGGTGGATGTGGCTTTAAGAGCATCAGGTTTTTAAGAAAAATGAAAAATTTTCAAAAATAGTGCAGTTCAAACAGAGCTTTTGATTCCTTAGCTATTCTGGTCCTGGCAGAAGAATGTAAGAAAGGTCTATAGCAGCATGAAGGAGAACCTAATGAAATGTGCAACTATATAGTCATGATAGAGAAAAATAAATATTTCTATCCCCTATATTTAATTTTATTGAATATTATATGATTTAATTATCAAAGCACAGTAATAACAACCCATGCAATACTAATGACTATTGGCAACAAGGCTCATGAGGACACACAGTCTAATTGGCTTTAATGGGATGGATTTAATAATACATTGAATTAACATCTGTTAGAATGAAGTATAAAGATTTATTGTTCTCTGAATAAATATTGACCTCTTACTCTCAGGTCAATAAATCTTAAGCTTGTGTCCACTTAAATTAGTATCTATTTATTACGTTAGCACTCTTCTGTTTCCTGTCACCAACTCCACTAGGAGGAGAGGGGAGCTGCACTTCTCTCCTGCTGCATCAAACACTTCTTTCAGGAACTGAAGGTAAACACTGAATTTGCAGATAGAAGAAAAAAGGTCTGGGCCCTAAACTGTCCTTAAAACTCCCTTCTTTGCTGTTGCTTGATAAGAAGTTTCAGAAATGTTCAGAAAAAATCAATTACTATTAATACCACAGAAAAGGTGTATAGCTTGCACAATTAAGCAGTCTTTTACTTGTGTGATGTTGTGAGTAGTGTCAAAAATATTTTTGGGGATGGGTGGGAGGAAATCCCACTCCTTCATGTGTAGTGAGATACAAAGTTCTTTCTAGGACTTCAGATTTCATTTTGTGCTTCAGATATTTAAGCACAGATTCCTTTCTAGCTGTTAGAGTTTCAAGAGGAATGAGATGGAATATATTTATTTTTCATGCCTGCAAGGGAAGGATTTCTCGTTACTCTCCAAAGGGGTCAGTGTGGTTAGAAATATCTGCAAGTCTAAGAAAATTATAATTGAGAAGCATTCCTCTAAAAGCAGTAGAAAATCCTTGAGACTGATAGCCAATTAGCAGATATTTAGACCTTCCTTTCAAATTTAATAGATTATTTAATAAGTGATATTTATAAGGAAACGTGGGTTAGTCTAACTCTATCACAGGTGAATTTAGCTATAAAACTCCCTGTGACTTCAATGGCAGAGTTCTGTTGGTGAATGTTGATGAATGTAGAGAATCTTTTCCAGACACACTGAACGATCAGAAAATGTATAATTTTTTGTAGGAAAATTGTTTTTGTTTATTGAGTTCTGCAGAACTTTTTCAATAAAGAAAGGTGAAATCTATCAGACTTTAATGGATGAGTTTTGTATAGCAGATCATAATTGCTTTCAAAGCTCAAACATTGTTCTTGCTCTTTCTCCTTCTCTGTAAGAGTGTCTGTGTTGGTGCAGAACCCTGACAAAAACATGCAAGTACTTTACCCTGCTTTTATTTTCTTTCTGATTGCGTGTGATTTATAGGTAGATGTAGCACAAAGGGAAGTTGTGGCATTGACCATGGTACATAGGGAATACCTGGTCAGACTGGTGAAAGAATAAGGTCCTCAGAGCAATTTGGTGTATAGGATTAGAAAATTTCATCTATGCTTCTGAATACTCAGCCATATCTATGTCTCTAAGGGTTTAGGCCCAAGGCTAGCAGATTTCTTATTGAATGTATTCCTTTGAGGTTACAAATCCTTGGAAAATGGATTCTAAATTTTGTGCCCAGTCTGCTGTTTCCCCTTTAACTGACCTTAAATTATCTAGGGATTGACTGCAGTCTAGTTCTACTTACCTAAGACTGTTATTAATCATCATTACCTATACTTTGACTCTTTAGTTTGCAAATACTCATAGGTGCAAATCATTATTTTCCTTTCATTTTTCACCCTTTCAGACTGCAATAGAATTGCACATTTTGACACCCTAGAGATCCTGCTTTGTTCTTTCAGTTTCCTGGTTATCCATGCATTAATCACAGAGGTTTGTAACACATGTTTGATTTCAGTTGGGATAAAAAAAAAGATAAAATAGCTCACTGGGAAAGAGGAGAGGAGCAAGGCTGAGCTGGAGTGAACATGATGGCAAGATGTACATGGGAAAAATATTGTGTTGACTTTGATGAGGCTCAGTGGCTTTTTTTTCACAGACATATCAGGCTTTACAAAAATGAGTCTCAGGTAGAAAAAACAATTTCGATAACTGACAATTATTGCTCTTGTATTTCACTGTGTGGAGGGGCAAATGGGATCACTTACTTTGTTAAACTGGGTGATCAATCAGTCAACTGCCTTACTTTTGTGTTAACATTTTGGGTCATGGCAGACACCCATCCCCTCATGCTCCCCAAGGAATTGTATGCAGCCTCTGAGAAAGCCAGTATGATGAGGAGAAAGGAGAGAAAAGGACAAAAAAACAAGGCATGAAAGTTACCTAGTTCTGCTGAAATACACATTTTTCCTTTGATCTGGTTAAGGAATATGCATTGCTGCTCTGTAGTTCTTACTGTACTGCAAATACAGAAGGTGCTCATATCTTATACCAGAAGCTGACTTGTGCAAATAGTAAATAAGATCTTAACAGTGGAGAATAATTCCAAGTTTCTGAAGTGATGTTCCTTTTTCTACACTAGAAGCATGTTGAGTTTTTGAACTTGTGTCACTGCATAATGCAACCATCTCCTGTTGTAAAGTGTTCCTCCCAGCCCCAGACATTCACATTGCACTGTGATTTCTTTATTCTCTCAGTGGAGTAGAATGGAATCTCAGCCCTGTGCATGCAAACCAAAGAGGATAGGTTTTTTTGTTACTCTTGCTTTCAAGACGACATGCTACCCTTTCATCCTGGATTGATAAGAAGAGCTTTGTGTATGCTGTGAAAGCTTTTAAAATGATTACTTTTATAAAACCAGTAGTGCTCAACTCTTTGGAACAGATCAGAACACTGGAATCAGAGCGTTGTGTGCTAGCCTCTGGAGTTCTCTTAATGCCTGCACTTTCTACATGGCTTGTTAATAAGATCTTGGTAAAGCAACACAGAAATGACAGAAAAATAACAAGAATTCCATGTGAATTGTCTTGAAAAGCCACATGTGCTCAGACAGCAGCAGACATGTGACTGTGCACCTGGAAAACCATGTTATTCACCAATGTACTTTCTAGCTGTAAGTAAAAATACACACAAACTTGTTCAAGTGCTGATTCTGTTCTGGCAGCTGTTTGTCCTGGCTTCTCCTTTTCAGAGGCCAATAAAATTAGTGTGAGAGCCTTTGTCTGAAGGTTATTTTCTCTTGCATAAATGACCAGCCTAAAGAAGCCATTGAAGACAATCAAGATCTGAAGCCAGCCCACTGTCTCCTATTATTCAGGTAACTTTCAGGGATTTGTGGGATTCATAACATGTCCTCTGGCAAAAAGCAGTGGATGGGAAGATGATGTGCAATATATGGTAGTGTGGACACATTGTGCAGCCCTGAGTGTGAGTCAAAGGTGCACAGAAAATGTTGGTACTGGGACAAAAATACAGCAGCTTCTGTTCTTCTTTGATATGTTAGTTGCCCAAAGAACATGGAAGTGGTTACTGCTATTTTGACAAATGCACTTATTTCTGCTTTTGTTGCGTGGCATGGCACAAGGGGAGCACTGGCGCAATCGTGTAAGGCAGTAATTTATTAGTGGTTTAGGGATGTGGGCCCAGAACAAATTCTAGACAAAAGAAAAACATGTTTGGGTTTTACAGAGAGCCTTGGCTACAGGAACAAAGCTGTGATTGGGTGTGCAAATATTTGGTATTTTGATTGTCCTGGTTGCTGTGACAGCTGACAAATGGTCTGAGTTTGTTTTTAATTATCACCAAGAGAGGAAAAGCCTGTTTTAAAGCCAGCAGCTGATGTTGCAGCAAAAGGCAAGAAAAGATATTTAACAGTGGGGAATATACTTTTTCGGTGTTAAAATATGATGAAAGCGCTATTACTTAATATTTATAGTATTTAGCTAGTTTTGTGATTACAGCCAACCAAGGAAAGTGTTTTGTTCATTTGTATTGCATCCAGAGATGGATATTAAAATGTCAGGCTACTGTTCTTACTTGATACTGACTGGTATAATTGATATCAAGCTTATCTTCTGCAGCCACACTGGGAAATGCGGCGGGCATGTTGTGGCAGGTGTTTGTGAGACCTGCTTAACACAGAAATTACAAAATGCATATATCATACCTTGTGGATGCTCTGCCCACTTGTATCAGGGTGTAGCAGGTTGGCCAATTGCAATAGATA
>VZTT01007806.1:29600-42802 GCA_013400855.1 Buphagus erythrorhynchus | reverse complement strand
GGCTGGATGGAGCTCGGAGCAGCATGGCCTGGTGGAACATGTCCCGGCCCGGGGCAGGGGGTGGAACTGGATGATTCTCCCCGTCCCTCCCTACCCAAACCATTCCCGGCCCGTAGGAGAGGGAAGCGCCCACAGCGCGTGCGCGGGGCGGGCGGAGCGCCGGCTCCGGGAGCGCGGGGGGGGGGCGAAGCGGCGGCACCGACACCGGCATCGACACCAACACCGGCACCTCACCGGGGCTCGCAGCCTTCGCCGGGGAGGAGGAGGACGAGGAGAAGCAGGAGCAGGCGGAGGCGGAAGAGAAGCGGGAGCGGTCGCGGGTGCCGCCGCGGAGAGCGGAGCAAGCGCGGGGCGGCGGCGGCGGCTCCTCCATCATGTCGTCGGGCGGGGACTTCGGGAACCCGCTGCGGAAATTCAAGCTGGTGTTCCTGGGCGAGCAGAGCGGTGAGTCACCGCCCGGCTCTGGTCGGGACCCCCACTCCGACACTCGTGGGGCACGGAGGGACCCCCTCCTCATCCTCCCTGACATCCTCAGGAGCGTCTCTGGCACCCACCCAACCTCGTGGAGGTCTGATGGGATCCCCCTCCTCATTCTCCCCGACACCCACCCACCTTCGTGGAGGTTTGATGGGATCCCTCTCCTCGTTCTCCCCTACACCCACCCACCCTTACGGGGTCTGATGGGATCCCCCTCCTCACCCTTCCCCAGCCTGTCTCTTGAGAGTCCCTGACACCCACCCACTCTCGTCGGGGTGCGCGGGGTTCAGCTCTGGTTTCACTCCCCCACCGACCAAAGCCCATCTCCAGAAACAGTTGCTGATTCATTCGATCCCAGCTCCTCTGTTTTTTGGGGGGCAGCAGTCTCAATCCGCAGTGTTTGCTGTGTAAATACAGCGTTTTTCCATAATGGAGTTGTGTCTTGGCAGAGCGACGCTCTGAATATTTAATTCAGTCAATGAGGTTTTCTTCCCTATCTTTGGAATGAAAAAAAAACCCTAAACAATGTCTCCTCCTTCCTTAGCGGAAGGCCTCTATCTCCAATATTGCGTTCCAAAGCTTTCCCTTGGAAGAGTTTTCTGAAAAAAAAAAAAAAAAAGCTCTTTTATGAGATGCTTTGTGTAATCCTGGGTAGATACTAAGTGATCTGTGACATAATGAATAGGTACAAAATATTTTCTGTCTCAGGGCGGGGTATTTGCTCCCTCAACCACCTTTGGTCCCTGTGGTAGGAGATGATGAAATAGTACTTTTTTTTTTTTTTGGCCAAATTAGTTATATCCTGGTGTTTCCTCACTCAGATGTGGATGAGCTTGGTGATAAGGCTGCTGTTGAAATTTACCTGTACATTGGCAATTTCCTTTAGTCTGTTCCTTGAATAATTTTCTTTTTATTTTGTGTTTTTGGGGTTGAAACAGCTCTTCTCCTATCAGGGATTTGGGGAGCACGAGTGCAACTTGATTATTTATTATTTTTTGGGTAAGTCACCTGATCTGCTTGGTAAGGTGCTATTTGGCCAGCCATTTTATGAGGACATTGGATGAGGGTCATGTGTAGAAAATGCTGGGGGTTTTTTTTGTTTGTTTTTTTTTTTTTTTCCCAGGTATTTGGTAACAGGAATCTGAAATATTAGCAATGCATTTGCAAAATCCTTGGCTTGTTTACGTGTGTATTTCTGGGCTTCAATATCATGAAGCTTTTCAAATACCTCCATGGAAGGTTGTGGCACCTGGTGCAGCAATCTTAAATCTCAGCAGAGATTTACACGTGGATTTCTTGTCTCTTCTAGCAGACATAACGTCAGATATCTGCTTCCTCTAGGAATTTTTTTTTTCCCCTCTCAGCTAATCATCTGTTTTTATACTGGAAGGTTTTAGATAATTCCCAGTCATAGCATCAAAGCTAGGGAGGAGAGAAGGGATTCTGTGGGTACAGCATAGCAAAATCCTCCTGAGTGAATATTCCCAGCCCTGCCACTGCTGCCTGTGCTGGGGCTTAGGGATGGGTGGGAGCTGATTGGAATCCAGGGCCGGGCTGGCAGCTGCAGGGTGGGCTCCAGCCCTGCCTTTGCCTTTGTCTGGGATGCTGGGCGATGACTCCGTGCCAGCTCCGTGTCCGCGCACCCCGCGGGTGCTGCAGCGTGGGCATGCTCCAACACGGCGCTCCCTGAGTCTGCCTCTGATGGAGACACGTCCCTTCCTGGATTGAAGCTCTTCAGATGTCTCTGTCATGATGTCATTCCCTGTCATTTTTTTATTTTTTTACTGCCCGAAGGATGCAGAGCTCTCGTTCCAAGTGGCTCCTGGAGGAATAAACGCCCTCATGATATTTGGAGAAAACTGCAGAAGAATCTGGTATTGCAGAAAAGGAGCTGGAGTGGGCTCTGCTCACACCTTGTTGTTCTTTGTCTGGAAGGTTAAGGGAGGTGCAGAAATAAAAGTTTTTAGGATAGCAGCTTTCATAGGCTGGGAGATCTTTGTACAACTGTTGCACTGGATTGCTGCATTTGCTTCCTGTTCAGATTAAAGGTTCTCTGCCGTGTTGGAAGGCCATAATTAAAGATATCTTCTTGTTGCTGGTGGGGAGGCTGAGTGCTCTGGGTTCATTTGCATCCAGGGACTTCAGGATGACAAATGAAATGGTACAAAGGGCTCTGATGGCCATTAGCTGCCTCAGCATCCTGAGCTGGCTCATGGCAGACCTGTGCTGACTGTACACAGCCTCACCAATAAACGTGTGTCTTAGGGCTGAGGAAATCTAAACTGTAGTTCCTTACTGGGCAGGCTTTGCAGCCCTTCTGTGGGAGATCTAGAAGCATCCCTGGGTGTTTTCTTTCCGTTTGAGAGTGGGATTGCACAGTGGATGCAGTGTGTGGTTTTCTCTCCGCTCTCCTCAGCCATATTGTGGGAGTTCAGTGCTGTATCCCTCAGCATTCGTATGGACTGCAGTGGTTCTGCCTCGTGCTGTTCATCACTAGCTGCAGATGCTCTTTCCTATGCTCAGATGCTGATTTTCCTCGCTCCTCAATCCCCAAAATCTCCTTGTCTCTGGGGCTTGTGTCCCCCACGCCCCTCCCAGGCCCAGCCTGGGGACTTGCTGCATGTGCTGTGAGTGCATCACGAGCTTGCAACATTATCTGTGCCCAGCCAGAAGAATCTTCTCTCTTTCCATCCTTTTTTTTTAAACTTGTGCAGGGATACAGCATTGGCAGGCTAGCAAGAAGGCAACTTCACCAGTACTCTCTTTAATTGAATTACTTTTCTCAATGATTGAAGATTATACAGAGTTTAGCAGTTTTAAATATGCTAATCTTTGCAAAAAAGGCAGGGAGAGCTATGTGCTGAGGGATTAGATAGAGCTATTGTGTGTGGGGAAGTATGTTTCTTACTGCCTTTGATCTGGTTTTATCAGGTGATTTTCATCAGTCTTAATACATCAAGTTTAAGGAATTCTGATTTCTGGGACACATCAGGGAGTGGACACATCACCTACATTGGGGTAACTTGCAGAAAATATGACACATATTCAGATATTAATAACCTCTTAAGTTCTGCTTTGCATAGTAACACCTCTACTTCTTAATAAATTGATTTTTTTTTTAATTGAGATGCTGAGGCACTGCAACAAATATTTGTTCATCACATGAGTTTCTACCGCAGCTTTCATTGGCGAGCAGGTCTGAAGGGCACCAACATGGACAGAAAGCGAAAGAATTCCCTGTTGTCTCTCTGTGCTACCATTTCTGCAAAAGATACTGAAGGAAATTAGAACTAGTTGCATTTTTTTTTTTAAAATCAGGAGACAAAGAGATTTTTAATATTGAAAACCCACTGATAAGTGCTGAAATATAACTGTTTGGAAAACACTAATGAGCTGTTCTGTTGCATAACGATGTTGGTACAGGCACTGCTGAGCAGTGTGATGTGTCTCATTAGATAACTGGGGAGCTGCAGGTGCTTCATGTGTGACATGAGACTGGTGTAGCACTGCTCACAGTAGGCACAGACTCATCTCTGTGCTGCCTAAAACTCCATTGTTTCTAAGGAATTCTCAGTTTCATAAACTCCAGAGAGCTGTCACCTTGTTGCACTGGTGGTTTAAAAGCTTATCCCCTCGCCTCTCAGTAATTTCGTAACCTTGTGGTTTTCCTGTGACTGGACCTTCAGATATTTGGGGTTCTCTTTGGACTGTATGAATTTTCCATGACTTGCTAAACTTGGACTTCACATCTGGGAGTAGAATATCAGCAATGCATCCCAACAAAAAGGAGCTCAGGCAGGAACACCAGGAGGCCTGCGTGAATGAACAAGGAACTCCTGGACAACCTCAAATGCAAAATGGAATCCTGGAAGGGTGGAAGTGGGGACAGGTAGCCTGGGAGGAATGCACAGAAATTGTCTGAGCAGCCAGAGATCAGGTTAGGAAACCCAAAGCCCTGATAGAATTAAATCTGGCCAGTCATCAGGGGCAACAAGAAAAGCTTCTGTAGCAATAAAGGAAGATCAGGAAAAGTGTAGGGTCCAGAAGGAAGGAAACAGGAGACCTGGTTATCCAGGATATGGAGAAGGCTGAGGTACTCAGTGACTTGCTTTGCCTCAGTCTTCACCTGTGTTCTCCAGGGGTCAGTTGTGGGATCAGCACTGTTGAACATCTTCCTTGGTGACAGGTCCCTTCCCACCCAAGCTATTCTGGGATTCTTTCATAGTGCAATGTGCTTGGTGTCTGATCCTTCCTCGCTGTCTTAAAGATCTTGAACTCCACCATTTCTCTTCTTTCTCTTCTCCATGGCTGAAAAATCCCTTCCTACAGCAACGTGTGGAAGAAGCACAGAGAAAAAGACAGCAGTGTTTTGTGGTGCCTGTTCTCACATTGCCTTTTGATCCCTGTCTATTTGTGGAAGCCTCTGAAGGAGCTGTGTCTGTTCTTGAAAGAAGGAATAGCTGTGCCTTTCTGAACTCTGCTGTACTTTTCTCCCTGCATCCTAGAAATAATCAGTGCTGTGCTTTTCTCCCTGCATCCTAGAAATAATCTGTGATTTGGAAGGAAATGATCATCTTTTTCCATGATGTGACATAGTGGATTTTCTATCTGCAGCTCTTGGGGTGGTGGTGGTGGTGCCTGGCACTGGATCCAGGTTCTGCAAAGCAGATGTCTGAAAGCTTTTGCTGAAGCTGTAAGTGGGACTAATGGAGAAACAAAGGCAGGGAAGCTCATCTGAGCCCACCTTAGCAGATGATGTGGCATTTGGGAATTATCAGAGCCAACAGCCATTTCTCTCAGCTTCAGTGATGGTTAAAAATCTGTCTTCTGTAATCAGTCTGTGAGGAAATAGCTGCCTTTTAGTTACCTGCTAATTTAGTCCAGATGTTTAAAGACATTTTGTTGTGTTCATGCGTATACAAGTACCTGTTGTGTACACTGATGATTAAAAAACCCCAAACTAACCAACCAAAGCAAGCCAGCTAAACCCTTCACTGCTTTGAAACGTGGCTCAGAAAAACCCACACGTTGTTGCGTCGACATGAACACCAGCGGATTTTTCAAGTCAACCTCCAAAATTTGCCTGTAACCTGTAAGAACAGTAACCTCGTGATACATGAATGTTTCTGAACAGGTATGGAAATGCTGATGCATCTCTTCCAGTATGGAACAGGGAAAAAACCTCTGAGATCATTCAGTCCAACCCTTGGCTGATCAAGGAGTTGATGGTCTTGGAGGTCTTTTCCAACCTGGATGCTCCTGAGCTTCTGTAAAAGCACTATTTTGAAAATTAACAGATACCATCAAAATGATGATGGGTTTGACACGTTAATATAAATTATTTATAGAAGTAGTTTAAATGAAAAATACATGTCTTGGCAAACAAAGAGCAGCCAAAATGTGGACTTGCAGTGCAAGTTGAATTTTTCAGGTCTCTTTGCTTGATTTATTTACTAAGCTCACACAAAGTTGAAAAGCTAAATGAATTCTTTGTTTTCCCCTCAGCATAAACCCAACTCTTCTGGCTCTAATATAATGAAAGGCTCAGGGACAGTGAACAATTCCATCAATTACTGTATGTCATATATTTTCCTTTTATGTTCAAACCGTGTTCTGGAATATTTGAGTGACATTAGCTGGAAAAAAATGGCTTTTTTGTGTGCCTCAGCACTGTTTAACTCTTATCCAAATCAAGCCTAGTGCATCCCAAGAAAAAAAAAAATCTGGGAAGCAACTATTGTGTGAAACTAAATGTAAATAAATTTGACTTCTTAGGGTGAGGGTGTAACTTGCCTGTTTCTGTCCCTGGTTTGTGTGTCCTTTCTGCTGGCCCCCTGTAAACCAGGATGGGCACATGCTGATGTCACATGTGTCACCTGCTGCCATTTGAATGAGCAGGGTTTTTGGGGCTCACTTGGAAGAGAATCTCTGTGCCTTGAGTAGCTGCCAGTATCCCCTGGAGATGCCACCCAGCTATTCCGAGATTTCGCAGGCTCGTAGTGTTCTCTCGTCCAGACATGTGTAGGTGTTACCAACACACAGAATTAAGGCTCTGCCTTAACTCTAAAGCTTATTTTCCCAGAATCGAAAGAGTTGGGAAGAAATACTGGAGCAATACTGATGAGCAGTATTTTGTCTTCAGACATGGCCAGAGCCAGGAAGGGGCAGCTAAACCTGCTAATGAGAAAATGTCTTAACTTTCAGTTGGTCTTTTCTCTGTCTTGAATTGTGACCCTTTAAACCTCTGTACTATTAACATTTGCACCATATAGACGAGTGCCATTTATCCTGCTAAGTGACTTTCCTTTAATGGTTTGCTTCTTCAGGAGCAATCAGCAATTGCTGCAGAAAAAACCAACCCGCTCCAGCATTTCTGTAATTAATGCAGGGGCCAGTTTATTCCATTCCACTAAATGCTTCCTGCTGTGCTTCCTGTCCATGCCCCTGTCTAGGTTTGAGTTAAAGCAAGTTAATTTTCATAATGTTCTTGATATGTGCAACACAAAGAGAAGGGGGATTAAAGCTGGAATAGATGTGTGGCTAAAAGGAGAGGGGTCCTTGCATCTGCGGCAAAGCTCCAAGCAGTGGTTGATGCAGGATTGGTGTGGGCTTTGCCAAGGGGCGTAGGTAGCTGCTGCTGGAGTTGGGAGAACAGAATTCCTCTTAACAGGTTGGGACTTCAGTCCTGCAGAGGCTCTGGAGCTGCACAGGAGTGGTCAGACAGCACTAGATTAATGTGAGTGCAGGAGTTCCTCTGCAGCTTCTTTTTTTTTTAATGGAGATGTTACATTTTCTGGGAGTACAAAATATTCACTCATTCCTGTCCTACTCTGCTGGTCCAGAATTGGCCGTGAGAACCCTTGGTGTCTGTGACAGGAGGGTTTTTTTGAATGGCCTGATTGAAGGAATTCTTAGTAGAGCAGTATGTGCTGTCTGGGTGATGGAATCATCCAGTGGATGTCTGAGTGGTCGAGGAGATGGAGAACATTCTCTTTGGAAGGAAGTTTTGACTCCTGTCTGACTTTCCTCGGCAGCAGCAGGCAGGTCTTCATGCTAGAGGTTTGCTGCCTTCTTTGTCTTGTCTATAGTACCTCATTTTTTCTCCCTTCCCCTTACTTGCTTCTGGAGCAGCTTTTGGGCATTTTGTTCTTGGCTCACTCAAAATGGCTGAAAAGTCACTTGTGTCCACATAAAACCCAGGATGGATTTCCTCGAGCTGAGCTGGTGCTGCTGGCTCGGATAAAGCCAGAGGTGAATCCTTCAGCAGAGCAGCTGGACACAGCTGGAGGAGGAGCTGATGACTGAAGACAGTTGGAGTATCATCACAAGGAAATCCCAACCTTTTTTTTTTTTTTTTCCTGACCTTGGAATGCTTTACAAAGAGGTTTTCACAGGGTTGGTCTATTCCAGTGTCTCTTTGCCAGACTCATTCACCAGTTCTTGTAATTTCTTCTCAGCTTTTCCAGCTGCCTCTCAATATTCAATATTTATGTATTCAAATCATAATTATGTTCCTATTCTTTTTGTTCTTCCAGCTTCCCATTTTTCTTCCCTAACTGAGTTGTCTGGTATTTTTCACTGGGCAGTCATCAGAGCGGCTTTTATCCACCACTGTACAATCGTGACCATAATTCTCTTCCATTTTTTTTTATTTTTAGTTGCTCTTAAACCACAATGGGACTTGGAGAAGAGGATGGGTTTTTTTTCCCTGACATTGCATAAACAGGAGGCAGATCAAACACTCACGTCCCATAAAATTGACCTCTTTATTTGGATGCTGTAGCTCAACAGCAGACTTGAAAAAGGCTTTTCCCAGTGAAAAAAGCTTTTCCAATCTTGACTCATCAGCTGGTTTGGTGTTAAAATATTTCCCCCCTCTCTGGCGAAATGCAAAGGGCTCATAGATTGCCTCTGTTTTTAGGCTTGGTGGACTCTGTACTGTGACAGTGAGTAATTAACAGTTAAAAATAAATTCCTTGGCCTTAGGAATTTTACATTTTCACTTAAAAATGCAAGAGAGATTTTAGGAAACTCAAAAGGAGCCTTGTGTGAATTACTACACGTGTAGAAAGGATAGTGCAGGAGGCAGTCTTCCCCAATGACTTGCAGCTGTACTGATTACCGAGAAATGGAAATACCTGTGCCTGGCCAATGAGTTTAGAGGATATAAAGGAGTGGGTTAGCTGCCCCTGGATAAAGGCACTTGGAGACTGGGAGTCTGATGGAGTACGAGCAGGAGGCTGCTGGCTGTGCTGTGTGGCGGTAAGGGACCGATAAGGTAAGAATATGTTTTGTGTGTGTGAGGGACAGTCAGGGCTAGGTGGCTGGGAGAGGGACAGCTTGGGGTGAGCCAGTCATGCAGAATGAAAGGAGTCAGAGCTGCCCATAAGAAAAGGAGTCAGTACAGTGTGAACCTGCCAATAAAAGGAGGAGTCAGAGTTATCAGCGAGAGGTCTATAAGAGAAGGAGTCAGAGTTACATGAGAAAAAAGTCTGTAAAGGAAAATGTGTAAGAGTTTGTGAATAAAGACTGGTGGGAATGCCAGTGAAAGGGCTGGTGGTGATACCAGCCCTGTCTATCTTGACTAAGGTGGGACAGCTACACATTGCCTCCAGTAAGTTCTGCCACCTAGAGAAAAATTTCCCTGGAGGATTCATGGCTGATGTTTTAAATGGTTATTTAGTCTGTACAAGACTTGCATAGCTGAGAGCGAGGCAGAGATTTGAGATATGGCTTTGCCTGCCTGTTTCCAGATCCCAGGAAGAACAAAGGCTTTTTAGCTTTACCTTTTGGAAACTGGAAGAGGGGAAAAAGTGTCCTACATGAGATATGAAGGAGAAAAGGATAGTGTGGTGTCAGGATATCCTTCCCTTGAATCCTTAATGCCAGGGATTTGTAGCCATGTGCTGCCTGGACCCACACAGGTGTCTGAGGAGCCCAGAGCCTGCAGCTCGTTCAGCTGTGCTCATCTCAGTTTCTACACGGTTTGAGTTTCTGTTGCTAAAAACAAAATTGTGGTTGGGGTTTTTTTTGGTGCAAACCCCCAGGATTCTGTGGTGCCCTGGTGTCCATGTCCTGTATTTTACAGCAGCTGTTTTCCCTCTGCTTGATGGGGGAGTTGCATCCTGTGCCCAAACCTGTGTGTGTTGGTGCAGCTGGGGTTGTTCTTGCAGCAGTCTCCAGGTGTTCTCCTCGGCCATCCCTGTCAGCTCGGATCAATAGATGCCTGGAGGAGAGCTGTGCTTAATGAATGTACTCAGGGAAGTTTTTTCCTTACAAGTTAAGCCAGGCTGCATCGACCTTAAATCAGGATTATTTTAGGGTTTTGTCCAAACTCGCTTGTGAAGAAACACTCACCTGTGTGTCTGCTTGGAGAATGAGTTTGAGGGAGCTCCTGTGGAAGCTGTTTTGCACCTCCTATGTGGAAGGAGCAGACAGCTCTTAATCATTACAGGAGATGGTAGGTTGTGGGAATAAGATGGAATCACTGAGGAGAATGCTGTATGGAGCTCTAGTCCCCTTGTTCCTTTTCTTTTACTCNCCAAACTCGCTTGTGAAGAAACACTCACCTGTGTGTCTGCTTGGAGAATGAGTTTGAGGGAGCTCCTGTGGAAGCTGTTTTGCACCTCCTATGTGGAAGGAGCAGACAGCTCGTAATCATTACAGGAGATGGTAGGTTGTGGGAATAAGATGGAATCACTGAGGAGAATGCTGTATGGAGCTCTAGTCCCCTTGTTCCTTTTCTTTTACTCTTCCTCCTCCTTTTCTTTTCCTTCTTTTCCTTTTCTCCTTCCCCCAGCAGGAATATTGTCACCTCAGTGTGAGAAAACAAATTTCTTTGTGGCAGTGCAGGGAGTCAGGAGAGGAGGGAGCAGGAGGAAGTGTGTGTTTGCTTGTTTTGCCGGTGGGATAATGGTGCTGGGGAAACATTAGGCAAAATTTAAGTATGTTAAAGGATGGAGGGAAAGGAAGGGGATGGTAATCCCTTGCATTTTAATAGATCTCCTGAAACTTCTCTAATTCCTTGCTGGAAATGGCTGACTTAGCAGTGCTTGTTGTGCTTTCAAGGGCAAAACATCTTTGGGAAGAGAGCAAAGCTTGTTCCAAGAGCTCCATTTGGCACGTGATCCAGGGAAGCAATGCCTGGATTCCCTCGGCTGGATGCTGGCATCTACTGGTTTAGCTTGCATTGGGTTAATGCTCAGTGCTCAAAGCAGGCAATGTTTCCCTGCAGAAATGCATCCTCAGGTGGCTGCTCTCTGCTGCCTCTTTGTCTCCTGCCTCAGGAATATCACTGAGGAATGCAGGAGAATGCTTCCATATTAAACGGTGCATTAGCCTATCATTTGCAGTTTATTTAACAAAAGTTACTTTTGTGAAATGTTGTTCTGTTTGAGGATTTTTGTGCAGATTTTTGTCTAAGTTGCCTATGAATATGATTTGTTATGGGAACAAATACTGTGTGAAAGATATTTAAACCAGAAATTTATAATTATGTTTTCAATGTCTGCTTCTTTCCAAAATGGTTTGGTAGCATTTATTTTTTTACTTAAATTGAGGACTTAGGGCAGCTGTGGATCTGGAAATCAGTTGAAGGTATCTCATGTGCTTCAGGTGATGAAGGAGCTCTTGGCTCCTTCCCCTTTTGCCCATATGGAATTTGTACTTTCCAGAACCACTCCTGGCAGAGGAGATCCACCCTTCCAAAGTAATGTCTGTCCAGAGTGGCTTAATTACTTTTGATTTCCATATGTAGCATTTTACCTCTTTCAGGCCTTTTACAAGCAGATAATTAGGTGTTTAAAAATAAAACCCTGGCATGTAAAAATTGGATCTTATGAATGATTAATTACTGAAGGTCTCCTGGTGGGTTTTTGCTCAGTCCTGCATTGGTTTTTTTTTTTAAGGGAAAGTTGGATTGATAGAACCTGGAAGCAGTAAATGCTTCAAAAAGGGATTTCACTCCCAAGGGCTTTAACTGCTATCATATATAAAGTGAATATTGAGCCACCCTTGCATGACAATAGTAGAACTTCAGTACTGGGCTCTGAAACAAGATAGATTTGTGTGCAAGAAGCAAGTGGAGTGGAATGGAATAGAATTGAATTGAGTTTTTGGAGGTGTCTCTAAAATTATTTGTCTCATTGTGCTCACAGCAAAGGTGTAATAAGCTGAGATCAAGTTGAGTTTTTCTGATATTTCAATGCAAACACCACAATCCAGAATCAATATGTTGTCCGAAAATTGAGTTACTAAGATGATGTCTATGTGGAGTGGTGCTGTTGGGGTTATTGGAGCAGTAATGAGCAGGCTGTTTTGGGAAGAAGGAAATGGTGAATGTCACCTGACCCCTTGAACTCTTGGTTATGGCTCAGCCCTTCCCACTTGGAGGACACTGGAATTGCAGCCAGGAGACAGCTGTGCGGTGCCAGACTCTGCCAAGCTTTGCCTCAGCATCCGGGTGTCATTTTGGAGCCTGAATTAACTTAGTCACTGACTTGCTGGGAATATGAAATACATTCAATCTTTCTCCTTCCTGGAACTATACTTCCCTCAGTGCCTGTCTGTACTAATGGAGGTGCATAAAATTTGTTCTTTCTTTGGTTTTAAACTGAGTCTTGTGAATCTTCTTACTCTGGCTCAAGGGCAGGGAGCCATTCCCAACACACTGCAGCTGGAATGAAGATGTCTTTAGCCGGGATCTAAATTTGTTCCTCCTTCCTTTCCCCAGTCATCCTCCAACTCCTCTGCCTCACAAATATGCTCTTAAATGTGTTTTTCTTCATGCAGAAGTCTACTTAGAAGTACCACCTAGCTAAATATTTGGGATAGGATCCAGTCCAGTTGTGGAATATGTCTTCCCAGGGTGAAAAACCCAGTGTTTAAAACCAGAGTGGAGAGTCCAAAAGACGTGACTTTGCAAGTTCTGCTGCTGTTCATCACCTTTAGAAAAAATAATTTCTGAAATGTAGGAGCAGCTTTCCAGTCATGTCTCTTGCATGGAATGTCTTCCTCTTTCCAGTTTCTGCTGCACATGCTAGCTGAGTTGTTTATCGGATCCACCTGGAATTCCCACAGCTCAGGGCTCCTTCCTTCAGTCTCTCTGCCTTCCTCCTAAGAAGTTTTGGGGGTGGAGACTGGTCGCATGGACTTCTGGACTACTAAATCTTCCTTAGCTCCATAGTCATCCACACCTGGTCAGAAGATCCCTGGGATGTGTTTTACATTATTTCCAAGTGCTGCTTTGTGTTACTGGTGTTTAGGACTGATGGTTCTGAGGCATTTTGTGAGCATTAAAGATAAAGTCCTTTGGAGATTATTTGAAGCCTCGTTGGAAACTATTTTAAAAACCTTAACTATGTAAGATATGAAGGAAAGCAAAATCCTCAGGCTACACTGAAAAAATATCCTTGTGAGTCAGTCTGTAAGTTTTGAAGGTTTTTTTTTCATTCCTGGCAAATAATGAGAGACTGTACCCATGTCTTTGAAATGTAAAGGTGGCCTGTGAGTACCCTTTAGTTAATTAGCCAAGCTTGATATCCATGAAAACCTGAGTATCATCAACAGTTTCTGTTCTCTGATTGGTGTTAAACTCATCCATATGGAAGTGTAAGGCATCCTAATCTGGGTTTCCCTCACAGCCACTGCAGTGTGGTTCTTAACTTCCACTCTGATCTCTATCTTCCCAAGGGCCAAGAAGTGCTGTGACACAGGATGGGACACAG
>VZTT01007806.1:0-27853 GCA_013400855.1 Buphagus erythrorhynchus | reverse complement strand
TGTGGCTGTGACTGAGCAAACAGAACATTTGTTTGCATTGTGCTCTTTCATTTATTTCCCATTTTGGGAGGAAGAGTCAAGCTAATTACTGACAAAACCCACAAGAGTTAATGAAGCTATTTATCACTGGGTATTTTTGTCCCTGTCACAAGGCTTGGTGCAGATCCCAAAGGAAATCTTGCCTGTGCATTAATAATCAGAGATATTGTTCTACTTTTATCAACTCTGCCAGTGCTGATTAGGATTTGCTTAGCGGGAAGGAGTTCAGAGTTTGTCATTAAACTTGTAATGAGTCTCCACACATTTTTATTGATCTGTGTGATCCTTTCACATCCCAAAGTGCAAAGGGGAGCTTTTTCGAGCTTTTTGTGTCTTCTACCTTGGGGCCAGTCATGATCAGTCTTAACTTGTGGCTTAGTTGAGAAATATAGATACCAGGTAAAACCAACTGGCATCTCCCTCAAGAAAAAAGTGTAGTACTAAATAAAATAGGATTCTAAATTGCCTATAGACAGCTAACAGGCTGATGTTGCCTTAGAAGAAAATGGATAATAGAAAACTCTCCTCTGCCTCTTCCTTTTCCCTTTAGCTACTGCTGAGCTTTAAATACAAGTGACAATTCTTTGCTTCTCTTGCTGGTTTTAAAATGCCCGAGGACTGCATAAAACACATCCATATGGCACTGAATACTTGGATCAGTGGCAGAGCAGACTTTTTTCTGGTTGTCCTTCAGTGTGTAGCTGTCAGCTGTAACACCCTCCTGGGTTTTTACATAGTATGCCTGGGAATGGTTGTGTAAAAGGAAGGATCCTTTGGGGGAATTGCTGCTCTGCCTGTTAGAGACAATTTCTTGTCCACTGGAGATGGACTAGTAAATACCAGTGAGCCAGCTCAGCTGTCTTGAGTGAGAGGAGGAATCTTCAGGTGAGGTGTGACCATGAGGAACAAGGGACTTTGCTGCTTGTCACTGTCTGGTCACATGTTTTGCAGTGTCAGAAATAGTGTTTGGGTTCTCTTGAGGAAGGCAAGTTTCACCTGAGTTGTTTAGAGCAGGGAGCTTGGACAGGATGATCTTTAAAGGTCCTTTTCAACCCAAACCATTCTGTGATAGTTATTTTGCCAAATATTTGAAGCAAACTGTAGTAGTGTACAGCAGGAGTTAGACCAGGAAAAAGTATACTGCAAGATGAGGAATAAAATTAAAATTTTCTCATTTAAGGAAAAAGAGAGCAGGTTTTTAATATAATAGCTCTGCATTCCTAGTTACAGAGACTAATGTTCAGCTCGATTTAATCCCAAGTGTTTGTCTCTATCCAGATGTATATCTAAGCTAAAGCAAGGCTAAGAGCTTCAAATTTAAGACATGAACCAGCCTTGAACTGGTAGGTTTTGAAAAGCATCTCTTGGAAAGAAAATAAATCCTTGATTTCTGCACTGCATTGAATTTGACTAAAAAGTTGGGGAGAGAAGTTATAGGCCTTGCTGGGCACTGCTGTCAGCAACGCCCTGGGGAAAAAACACTTTCTAGGTCAGTAAAGTGCATCAGCCTCCCTTTTCTTCTGTCTTGGACGAGTTATTGTGGAAAATAGCACTGTGAACATGCTCTGAGGTGCCCAAAGAGCAGAATGAATGAGAATTAATGAGCTTTTCAGGGTAACACATTTTCATAGTCATCTTTTTTATAAGGCAGTTAGTGAAGTGTTAATCATTTGATTACTGGTTGTTGTAGATAAGGGAGTAATTGGTCCCTTTTTGTAAATGATGGAAATGTCTGACAGGAGAGGGCAGGCGTGAAAACTCTTGTTTCTATGGGTTATTGCCCAGAGAGATTGACTGGAACTAAAATCCCTTTGCTCTGGTGACAACTGGGTTGCAACAAAATTCTGTTCCCTATTTGCTTCGCAGTAACGAGGGTGGGTCTTGAAACATGATCCCAGATGTGTGTGAAACTTAATTTTTGGCATGGCTTGAAATGAGTGTTATGAATTTCTTTTAGAAGCCATTACAAATGAGTCCGGTGGTGGCCAGGAAGAAGGGCTGAGTAACAAATAGAGCAGATATTTTTTGGTGTAAGTTTTAGGAAAATCAAGTTATGCCCTCTGTCTTGAGAAGAAAAAGTATGTGAAATGCAGGATTACTGCAGCTTTTTTCACATCCTTAGAGTTTAAAATGGTGCTCCTGTGCAAAGAGCCTGGCTCTTTCCTTTGTGTCCCCGTTCTTGCAGCACGTGGGAACGAGCTGCAGATGATCCCAGCCATTCCCAGAACAGCTTTCTGTGTGTTCATCTGCTGGGTAGGTGTCATTCCTTGTTATTCCCTGTTACATCATGCCGGTTCACTCCACTCCATGCTTCCCTTCCTGCTGCTCTGCACCAGACACTCATAAATATTCATGTGCACTTCCCACCATCCATTTAGGCTCCTATCCCTGGCTTAGGGTCTGTTCTAGTTTGCTAAGTGCAGCTTTTTTTACCAGCGCTGAGAGCTGGCTGGGGAGCTAAAGGCTGATGTCACACTTCTTGCTTTGGGAGGTTGCTGGGATGTTTAAGGTTTTAAAAGGTTTTGCTCAGAAATTCTCCCATGGCAAAGAGCAGACTGAGGTTCAAGGCACTTGATTGTCACAGGGTAAAAGGAAAACGGAAATTTCCTCAGCAGCAGCAAAATTCTGGCTGTGCTGTTTCTTCATTAAGTGAGTAAAACTCATCTCTCTACCTTCAGCTCTAATAAAACTTTCTCATCTTGCCTTGAAAAGTCCAGTCCCGATGGGATCTTTGTAAGGACTAAGGGAATTGAGTTTACAGTGAGGAAATAATCAACTTTTTGTTCAGGATCTCTCATACTTTAAAATACTTGGGGCTGTGTATAGAGGGCAGAGGAAAGAGGCTAATTTGGTTATTTGATGGGTTCATTGATCACATGTTGCATCTCATTAAGTTGATACTCATTTTGTATGGAGCACTGGGACAATGCTATTACTGATCCTCTGTAAAGGGGTTAAAACTTGGGTTTTAAAAAAAAAATAAAATTTAAGAGGCTCAGTGTTCTCCCACTAATCACAGAATCCTAGAATGGTTTGAGTTGGAAGGGACCTTAAAGCCTATCCGTTCCTACCCCTGCCATGGGCAGGGACACACCTTCCACTATCCCAAGCCCTGTCCAGCCTGGCTTTAGACTCTTCGAGGGCATCCATATACTTCAGGATTACCTTGAGCTTCCAAAAGTCTCTTGTTCTCTGCTCAGTGCCTGTAGAGTTTTTCATTTTGTTTGTTGTTGCTGTAAATAGTCTTGGAATAACTGTGGTGATGGCTGCGAGGAGTTACTTCTAACAAATACTTCTTACAGCTTTGTCAACTGCTGCTTAAGAAATGGGATTGGAAAATAGGGAAAGGCTGAGTCTGCCTTTCCCTGTAGTTCACCAAGGCTGAGCAGGCTGCTCAGGGAATGGAATTGGACTATGGGAATCCTCCACTGCCGGTGCCTGGATTTCTGTCTGTTTTGTCCTCTGCTCTGTGGGTACAGGCCAGTGATTCTCAAACTGAGAGCTCCAGGCTGCCAGCAATTCCTGAAGCCAAAGTAATTGATCCAGGACTATATCAAACAGTTTTCAGTAGTGCTTTTAATTAAAAGGCAAAATAAAAGCTTTGTTGTGGTGGTGACCTGAAAAGAAACGAAGGACTGGCAGGGATTCATTGTTCTAAAAAGGCCAGCTGCAGTTGTTTGACATTGTTATTGATTGTGTCTGCCTTTCTAGAGTTCCTTTTCAAGGTAGGATGCCATAAAACCTCCACAAATAAATGCCAAAAATCCCTTTTGGAGGTGGTTGCTCTGTTGTCTGTCCTCCTTTGCCCTGCAATCATGGACAAACTGCTGCCAGCAGTTTGTGGCTGTATATCATTGGAGGAGGTTCAGAGCAGGTTCTGCAGCCTGTGTATAAGTTCTTGGAATGCTCTGGCTTACTTTGGGGTTGAGGTTTGCCATGTGGGTGTTGTTGTGTAGCCCTGTGAGAGCTGCTGGATCCCTATTGTGGGAGGGATTTAAAGCCCTGTGGATGCAGCCCTTGGGGCCATGGGTTAGTGATGTTCTTGGCAGTGCTGGAGGAATTGTTGGATTCCATGATCTTGGAGGACTTTCCCCAGCCAAATCATTCTATGACTTGTTTCCTTGCATTTTAGAATTATCCTTGTGGATACTACAAGATGTGTCCTGAACTGGCAAAGAAATACCTAAATACCAGTATTTGGCATCAGCCTGTTGGGTGCAGGTCCTCAGTGGGCTATTGTTGTGTGGGAAGCAATGCAGCTGCCAATGTCCTTTGTCAGAGGAGTTGCCAGTATAACAGAAGGAATAAAACTGGAATTAAGTGGTGAAGGGGCCAGCTGTTCAGAGGGTGCTCTGTGCTCTGCTCCCTCCAAGCCGGTGGATTCGCTGTTGCTGCTTTAATTTCTGTTGCCTGATCTTTGTGTTTGATCTCTGCCATGAGCTCCAGGCCATTGTTTGTTCTGCTTGGAATGAGTATCAAACCCAGAATCAGCTGAAATCAAGGTAACTTGTTCTCTGGAAGGAATAAAATCAAATATATTTAAGGGAGAAAATGATGGAGCATCTCTTGAATTCCAAAACCAATGTGAAACAAACCTAAATTGTTCCATGTTGTTCTGGGTCTTGTTTCCCTGTAACTCTCTGGATATTCTATGTTAGCTTTCTAAACAGAATTTTAAATTCCTTCTTAAAGAAGCATATCTGTTTAATAGGGCCACAGTATAATTTATAACCTAGATCTTTAACTAGGCTGGGAATAAATTTTCTTAAAGGGGGCTGTTTGAACCATTTTGTTTATACTACTTAGAGGGGTCCACACATGGATTTCCAGAAGTTTTATATTTTGCAGCTTTCTACTAATTTTATTTTTTCTTGATTTTTAAAAAAATATATTGAGGGCTTAAAACTGTAACAAATTGGCTCAGGTGGTCCTTTGGTCTGATCTCGTCTCCCATCAGGAAAGAAATGGCAGAATAAAATAGAAAATAGGTTTGACAATAGAGCAGGAGTGGAATCAGTAGGGGGAAAAAAATCAGGGTGAAAAATCCTTTAATTAGAGCAATGAGATGAGACCTCCTCAACTGTGGCTTTTGCCTCTGCTCTCTGGGACTAGACTGGATTCCATCCTCTGAGTTCCTCCCTGTGACTGGGACAAACTTTCCCTGACGGAGAATTCCTTAGATGAATGCAGTCTGCTGGCTCTGTCAGATAATGAATGAGTTTTATTTCTTGCTTTGAGGCAACCAGGTGAAATTTCCATAGTTTGACAGCAAAGAGCAGAGGAGGATAGGGGATGTTTTTATTATATTTTAAAGAAGCTGCTTTAATCATGTTAATACAGCATTTCTGTTTCCAATGCTGGGAATGACATAGCTAAAAATATTCTTACTGGCTGATGCAGATCGTTTATTTAAAGTCAACTCAGTGCATCTTACTTTTGGGGCTTCTTTTTAAACGTAAATCTAGAATTGGTTTTGAGGCATTCATATTTCAGTGTGTTGTTCTTAGCAATGCTTTGCCTTTTAGGGCCTTAGGTTGTTCTGTTGTGTTTTTTTTTTTCTTTTTTTCCCAGCAAAGTAATTCTAGTGAAGATTTTGAGGTGAGCTTATCTGTGAAAGAAAGTTGTAGTGTCACTGGGGTTTATCCTTCAATCAAATCTGAAAGGAGTCATGCAAAGGTCAAGTGAAATTTTGGGTTTATGCTGTGAGTTATCTGCTTACATGAGGAGAAGGCTTTCCTCATCATCCTCCCTTTACCTCTGCCATTCAGCAGGTTGGATCTCTTAGCCAAGGCTGCTTCTGAGAGCTGGGAGAGGCCAAGTGCAGTTTTCCAGTTGAATAGGCTGGATATGTTGATTACTGTTAAGGTTATTTTGCTTTCAGAGTATTTCTTGGCATTTTTTTCCTGGTTGCTGATGCTTTGAAATGGGTAATGAAGCACTAGGATGAAGTCAGTGATCTAAATGTGGATAAATTCTCCAGAAGAATGCTTGCACAAGATGTCAATCTCTAGTATGATATGGCTAAGAAAATGAGAGGGAGATGATGTGTGATGCTCCTCATGCATCATACAGTCCAAGTGACACAATCCCAACTACTTTTCCTTGCAGGTCACTCCTGGCTGGTGCCTGAGCCTTTTGCAGACTCTGGCAACAAATGACCTCCTAATCCAGTGCTGGCAGGGAGGTGATTTGTGTTATCTAATGGGTCTGTGTCCTCCTCCCCAGTGCCTCGTTAGAGCACCCGGCACAGTGCTGTGGCTGTTCCACACGAGCTGGCACTGGGAGCTGTGGGAGCCCACCATTAATCAGTGTCAGTCCTGGAGGCTGCTGCTGGACACACAGATCTCTGCAGGAGCTGGGAAAAGGCAGCCTGCAAGAATCAGCTGGAATGACCTTGGAATCTCTCCAGCAGCCGCTATCGGATCAAAGTGGCTGGAAGCACGAGATCCGCGTATTGATTCCATCTTGCAGCTGAATTCCCACTGTGAAATCCCTGCCAGGCACTGGCTCAAGGCTCCCAGATAAAGGGGATCGATCAGGATGACTCCATGAGCTGAAGGCTTGGAATTTAGCCCCTCCTGGTTCATGGCAATTCCTCTGATAGGAATTTCACCATGTCCTGTCTTTTAACTCAGTCATGTTTGGCACTTGGCTTTTTGCTGCCACGATTTGCTTGCTGATTCCAGGAGTGTGTTGGCATTTGGGCATCTGCTGGTTTCTGTGCCGAACCAGTGATCAAGCCTTTCCTTTTAGGAGCTTCCTAATTTTAAACAGCAGAACAGCCAACTTCATCTTGTCCCAGAGCATGTGAAAACACTGCAGCCCTCCAGGATTCCTGTGGATGGGGTGAGCAGCCAGTTCATGATGGGAGCCATCAGGTCCAGACTCTTGCAGAGCTGATCCAGCAAAGGAAACCATCTGAGCTTAAAAATTCCTGTTGGAACTGGACCCCTTCAGAAGTGTACCTTGATAATTAGGTGATAGAAGGTGCTCTGAGGGCTGGAGCCAGACTGGGAGAGCTGGGGATGTGGAGGCTCCACTTGGAGTGGAGGCTCCAGGGAGCGCTCAGAGCCCCTGCCAGGACCTAAAGGGGCTCCAGGAGAGCTGGACAGGGACTGGAGACTGGACACAGGGAATGGCTTCCACTGCCAGAGGGCAGGGATGGATGGGATATCGGGGAAATTTGTTCCCTGGCAGGGTGGGCAGGCCCTGACACAGGATACACAGAGAAGCTGTGGCTGCCCCTGGATCCCTGGCAGTGCCCAAGACCAGGTTGGATGGGGCTTGGAGCAACCTGGGAATAGTGGAAGATGTCCCTGCCCAAGGCAGGAGATTGGAATGAGCTGGTCTTCAAAGTTCCTTCCAACCCAAAACCTTCTAGGATTTTATGATCACGGCAGTCACTTGAGTAATGGTGTGTGAGGCACAACGGTGTGAATAGGAGTTGTTTGATGTGGAGTTTTTTTTGGATGGAAAGTTGGAAGGAGCCAGGAACTCATCTGGTGAAGCCATTGTTCAGTCTCTTAATGGCAGAAAAATGTCCAGGTTAGGTGTTGAAACAAATGGTTTCTTTGGTTGATCGCTTATTTACTTGGCTTCCCTCGTCTTCAAAAGATTCTTGCATGCCTTGGACGTAAATTCCTAGAGTGAAATGACATCTGACAGCTCTGCATGCTAAGGAAGGGAGGAGAATCCACTGCCCAGCTGAGTAAGTTATTTTGAGGTTTAATTGCCTCAATTTCCCAGTTCTGTGCCCTTCCTGCTCGGATTGTGGCTGGACTCAGCTTTTAGCTGTTAGATCTTGATCTACAGGGGGAAAAGTGGCTGGAGACAACTTTCTTGAGCAGTAAGTCACTTAGTCACTTCTTCCCCTAACCTTTCAGCTGCTTGCTGTGAACTCTGCAAGCTGCCTTTTTTTTTTTTTTGCCAAAAAGTTTCCTTTTAAGCTCCTGAATTGTTTGAGACTTTCCCTTGCTTCCTGTAGCAGAGCTATGAGTGTGTCCAGCCAAGGCAAATCCCATTCCCAGCATTTCCTCCCCCCTGTCCCTCCAAGGATGGGATATTGACCTTTTTCTTGGAATTGTTCCAGCAGCATACCAGGAATATTTTGGCCTAAAGGATATTGCATTGCTGACTAATGCTGCCCTGGATGTACTTGTGTGTGGAAATTTTTCCAAGAGATGAAATTAACTCAGTAGATTAAAACAAAAAAATAAACCAATATCTAAATGAAACAAAGCTGGAGTCTTGAGTGTCTTATCTGTTCCTTGGGCTCTAACACCCGGATTACTTATTCAGTTGTTTCCCATCTGGTTTTAAAGCAGCTGATTGTTCTTGTCTCTGTGTATTACCTTGTTCTACTTCTCCCTGCTGAGATCATTTTGGCATTTTCCAAGATGAATTTGAATTCTGAATCTGTCCTCTCCCTTGCTTGCGTTCACTCCCAAATTAATGCCTTCTGGGAATTTGAGAAACATACGGGCAGCAAGGCAGAACAGAAATTCGAGATACAGTGGCAACTGTGGGCTTTCATTCCTGCCAGGATTTCTAAAATGAGTCAGTTTGGGTCTTTTAGAAGGAGGAACAGCAATGCCTCAGTATTCATGGAATTACAACTGTGAGCAGTTGGTGTTAGTACCATCTTGATCTGGTGCCTGTCAACATAAACCTGGGTCTGTTCAGAGAAGAAATGTCTTGGAACTAAGTTCATTAGGATGCTCTCTCCAAGTGTTGGTTGAGGCAGATATTTAAATATAAACAAACCAAGCAGTGCCTTATTTCGTCCCTCTTTTTATGAAATGAGTGAAGGTAGGTTAGGGAGGCTCCAGGAATAAACAGAATATTTTCATATTTTGATTTGTGGACAGATCCCATCCAAAACATGTCACTTAGAAGGGAAGAAATTTCTGGAACACTTCATTGTCCTTCAGGGGGTCATGAGTTACCAAAGCAAATAATTTCCTGGGGGAGATTGGTCCTGTGAAGAGTTAAATGTGGCTGTTTGCATCAGTGGCCATGTGAGGAAAACCAGCTTGTTTGTGATGCTGCAAATCAATTCCTGGGATTCTGTGCTGCAGTGGGAAGGGATTTGGTTTGCCTGTCTGTGTCTCCTGAGGATTGTCACTGGGTCTGGAATAAATCCCTCCTCTCCTCACAGCAGCTTGTGGCTATTTGTCCTGCACCAGCTCAAGCTTGTCAGCACATCCATGGGACAAATCTGTCAGGGATTCAGAAATCATTCCCATCTGGGATGTGCTGCTTCTGAAAACCTGCTCAGTGAAGGGAATATTTACTCTACCTTTGTGAAGGCAGCTTTTAACTTTGTGAGAAACCTTGTTCTGCCTCCAGAGCAGAATACATTAGAAATTCACATGGGAATTCAGATATTGACTTGGGAAAAATCTCATCTCTGCTGGGTTCCTGTTTGTTTAGCCTTTTTTCAGAGTTGACTGAAGATGAAAATGCTGCTTAATTGGGATACTGGAGATTTTGTGACACTCGTAGGTTAAGATCTAAAACAAACCCCCCCAAAACTCACCCCAGAAATCATAGAATGGTTTGGGTGGGAAGGAACCTTAATCTTGCCTTTAATCCCTGTGTTCACTGTATGGTCATCCTGGCAAAGAGCTAAAATCTCTGGAATATTGCTTGGAGAACACAAGCTCTGCCCCAAGCACTCCTTCTTATCTTTTATCTGTACACGCAGTGCTTGGTGTCCAACACAAGTCACAGAGTTCCTCTCCTCTGCCATTGGGAGATGGCAAATTCCAGCTGCAAGGAGGTTGGAAAAAACACTGGGAGGTGATCTTCAGTTGCTTCCTAGATAACCCTCCTACAATCAAGAGGATTTATACACATCAGTATGAGGCAGCTGGAGATGTTCCAGTTCCCTTTGTATCTTGCTGATCCCTCCAGGTGAAAACGTAGGAGAAAGAAAAAGCCTGTAAATGATGAGTTAGGCTTTGGCCCAGCTCTGCTCTGTTGGTCTTAAAAGAGTAGAAAACAAGTGTTGTGAGGATGATGGGGTCTGAAAGTGCATAATTCCCATGTTTTATGACTGAAAAAAGCTTTTTGTTGCTGATAATTAATTATGGGTGCTGTTAAGGTCATTCAGTTCAACTAAAATTACTGAATGACTTGGTAGAAAACAGAGCAATGAAAGTAATTTTCATCTCAAATCACTAATATTTAAGAGTAAAACTGATGCTTGGGAATGATACAGGAAAAAAAGTGACTTTACAATTGTAAAATCAAATAACTGCTCCTGTCCTTGCAGGAAGTTTAAGTACACACTGTAGATCTGTTGGACACAGTAAACCATTTTTAAATCACATGCTTAAAACTTGCTCTGAAATTGGTCCTTGAATCCATGGTTTTTTTCTTCTTTTAGTTGGGAAGACTTCCTTGATCACCAGGTTCATGTATGACAGCTTTGACAACACCTACCAGGTAAATTAATCCATATTTTTATCTTGTGTTAAGACTCCTCTGCTGCTGTGTTTTCCATTGCAGGAGAATCATTCCAGACAAGTTGGGCACTGACCATGGCATTCCCAGTTAGGAAATCTTAATTTACCACTTGCCAGAGTGGCACTTCTGAGTTGGGTTTTGCTCCAGGAGTTTACCTGCTGCTTGCAGCAGGATGAGCTGTGTTTCTAAAGGAATACCCAAGGCATAGCCAGGGAATAGCAGCTGTTAAGTCTGCCGGGGTGTTTTTTTTTTTCCCCCACTGTTTTCTACCAGACCATCACAGATCTAATCCCTGTGTGTGGATAGCATAACAGGTGCCCACCTTGTTTTAAACAAAAAGCTGGAAAATAATACACAATGTAAAAAAAAAGGGAAAATTTAGGATGTTTAGAAAACAGTTCTTTAAATTAGCACTCTGCAGTCCAGGAGAACAGTGTTGCCTGCTCTCAGAATGTAGCATGAGCTCAAAATGTGGTGAGATAGAAAAGTACTTCAGTTTCCTGAAGTGTCTCCTCCAAGCAGAACATGTTTCATGATTTGGTTACAGTTGGTGGTGTTCTGGGTGCATTAAACTGAGAAAAATCTGTTCCCTGGTGCCTGGAAAGGTTTTCTTAGGAGGGTGGGAGGAAGAGGTAATAGAAAAGTAAGAAAAAAAAAAAAGGAAACGTGATTCTCCTGTTCCTTGGTGTCTACCCAAGGATCTCACTTCAGAGATTTCCCAAATTCAGAGATTTCCCTCCTGCCTCCTTCAGTAATTCCTCCTTAGTGCTGCTAGGAAAAAGGAGTTGGGAAGTTCTTCTTGAGCTGAGGGAAGAGCCATGCTTGCACATGTGGGAGGGCTGGAGCACACATCACTGCTCCAGAGGCAGCCAGCATCCTCACAGATTACCCCCACTGTGATTACGTGGACATTGAAGGCAGTTCTTTTATTTAACATGGGATTTTCTCCTCCCCCCCCTTCCCCCCAGTATTTTTCATTTAGGACTGCTCCTTTGCCTTACTGAATTTGTGTCCCAGTTCTTCCTTGAGGAGGTTTGAGCCAGTGTGCTTTAGGATGATACATGTGTCATCATGGAAAGGTGGTCTGATGTAATACAGTAAATGATTGGAAAATCAGTGAGAGGCACTTAGAACAGTGAGAAATCTAAGGGCTTCCAAGATAACTTGGATTTAGGCATCAGTGCTGCCTGCCCAGTTTAGGTGTCCCTGGACTTGGGTCAGAGCCATTTGTCCAAACCCCCTTTATTTTCCTCGAGTTGTGACTGAGATGGGGCCGTACCTGCTGTTATGCTGTAGCTGGAAGAAGGAATCAGTCACAAAAGCTCCAGGAGTTTGGCCAAAATCACACTGCCTGTTGGTGTCAACCCCAAACAGGTGTTTTTGGATGCCCAGGGTTCTCTAGAGACCCCGAGAGGCCAGTATTTAATGCCTGTGCACATCGCATCCTGATCATGGATAACTGGAGCGGGAGGCGAGTTCAGGGATGATCTGCTTGTTCTGGATGTTTCTGGCAGATTTTGAATGCATATTTTTCTGAAACCTATCATTTGAACATGGGGTTTTTATGTTCAGCTGTTAAAAATAGAAAGCTGCCATTTAATAAAATCCGTGCTGTGCGTTGGATTCCTTTTGTTCGCTGCTGGATGAGAGGAATTCAGCTGTGTCCCTCTGCTTTATCAGTAAGAACTTGCTGTACTGTGTCAGAAACCCAAACACCTGGAATAAAACCTTGTGATTGGAGGTGTTTATTTTACCAGGAGTGGTTTCCATCCATGGACATGGTGGGAATGATTTCCTTTGTGCTGTGGCCCCACATCTTACATATCATACAAGATCTATTTTCGTAAAAGTCTGGTATATAGAACAAGCTGGAGCACTCCTTGATAGTGCTGCTTCCCTGTGTTGTGTTAGGACAGGCTGGGAGAGGAGAAGGCTCCAGGGAGAGCTCAGAGCTCTCCTTCTAGTGCCTATAGGGGCTCCAGGAGAGCTGGAGAGGGACTGGGGGACAAGGCATGGAGTTACAGGACATAGGGGAATGGCTTCCCACTGCCATTAATGTGTTTTCCAGGAAGCTCCCACTGGTGTTGGGAAGCTGGGGTGCAGCTATGCTGCTTTAGGATGAACCAAGCTTTAGTGGTTATTAGGGATCATGTAGGTGTCTGCCTTAATCTGCCTGGAAAAGTGAAGATCCACGGAGATATTTGGCAGTTGGGAAGAAGACAATGTGCCCATGTATCCTGGTTGAACTAGGGGACGCCAATTTGTCACAGGCATAAAAATCCCTGCTTCTACCCAAGTAAATGTGTAGATTAAACTGTCAATTATGCATGAACTGAAGTTGTGTTTTGTGCTTTAAGCAATTGTTCTGGTCGTGGATATATTAAAGAACTTGCTTGTTGAATCAAGCTATATCTTAAAAATAAGAAACCCAACCTGTTTTTCTTGCAGCTGCTAGTGCTCCCCTGAAAATCACTGCAGGTGTTCTGATATTTTTGTAAGAGCTCTTGGTTTTCTCATCTCTTTACAGGCAACAATTGGCATTGACTTCTTATCGAAAACCATGTACTTGGAGGATCGAACAGTGAGTAAGATTTTGTTGCTTTGCTCTGTGAACAGTAGGAATGAGGACCAGCATCTGGTTTTGTGCAGCCCACACTTCTGAGATCACTCAGAAGCACAGGCTGAGCCTTCATCTCCCAGCTGCTTCCAGACAGACAAGTGCTGTGGAGACATAACAGGGGGGATTGGGAAATCATCATTTGGTTCGTGTGTGCAGGGCTCTCAGGTGCAGTTTGGGAGTGGCACAAGGTGCTTTAGTGTCATGCTCTGGGAAGAAAGAGATGGTACACATAATTTGAGAGGTGAATGATGGTGGGAATTTGGAGAAAGAGGAGCCGTGCTTAACCCCTTCAGCTTTTGATGCCACGAGACAGAAAGGTAAAATACAAATGGCCAGATGGGCCAGTTAAGAGCTGGCTCAGTCTTCTTAATACTCCTTGTTTAAAAAGAAGGTAGCCTCTGAGTTCACAAATGAGACTCATTTCCTTGCTTGGTGCAGTTTTAGCTCATCAAGTGAAATCACTGCTCTGTGCAAGCAAAGCTGTGGTTTAAAATGAGCTCAGATTCTTAATTAAGAAATTCAGCCTCAGTTGAGCTATTTGCAGAAACAAAACTGCAGTGCTGCTTCAGAAGCTTTTGGTACTGGATAAACTGAATAAATGGGATTGGATAAGCCCCAAATAAATGGGATTGCATGGGAAGTGCTTGAGGGATAAGATGTGCTTTCCATGGCCAAACTGACTCTTGCACACCTTGCCATACACGTTGCTTTTAGTGTGTCTTGCCTTTTCTTCCAGAACCTTGCTGGTAAGAGCCATTCAGCCTCCTTGTGCATGTTACTCTGCAGTTTAGAGTTATAACGAGCATTTTATCCTTGAAAAACTGACATGAGTAGCTTCTCCAGCTTTTCCACCAGCAGCTATCCTTCATACTGCTGGAGGTTACCTATGTGAGTCCTGAGGAAGGAGAGCAGAGCATGCATCTCTTGTGTAGGGAGAACTGCAGGTGAACCTTCCACAGAATCGCTGAGGTTGGAAGAGCCTTCCAAGATCAAGTCCAACCATTCCCGAGCCCTGCCAAGGCCACCACTAACCCGTGTCCCCAAGTGCCACATCCATACGCTTGTGAATGCTTCCAGGGATGATGATTCCATCACTTCAGCTGTAGCTTTCTTTTTGGTCTTCTCAGTATGGAAGCTGAGCTGTTCCACTCCTCCCCTTTTGGAATGGAAGCATTTTTTGGGAAGCTGCACCCCCCAGTTTGGCTGCTATTACCCCTTGGGAGAAATTGCTGTAAGGAGACACAGTGTCCTGCTGCTCCCAGTCCCCAGGCACCTCCTGCATGAGTTTATCCTTTTTATTTAGCTTTTTTGGAGAAAAAAAAAAAGTAAAACGTTTCTTTACTCTTTGATTTTTAGTGGCAGTTTGGCTTTTTTAATTTTCTCCCACCCACAGATCAGGTTGCAGCTGTGGGATACTGCGGGTCAGGAACGTTTCCGTAGCCTCATTCCCAGTTACATCCGTGACTCTGCTGCTGCTGTAGTAGTTTACGATATCACAAGTAGGTATTTTGCACTGGGTTTGACCTTTTTTCTTATTTTTCTTGCTTGTTTGACTGATTTTGTTAGGTACGGTTGCAATTATGGGACACAGCAGGTCAAGAGCGGTTCAGGAGCTTGATTCCTAGCTACATTCGTGACTCCACTGTTGCAGTTGTTGTTTATGATATCACAAGTGAGTGGGGGGAATTCTGCATTTCTAATACTCTGCCCTTTTCATCCTCTAGCTTAGCTTTGCATGTCCTCTCACGTCATCTGCTTGGGCTTCATCCTGGCATGACAAAAACGTGGTTTCTTTGCTTGTTTTACACAAGCCCCGTGGTTGCTGCTGTTGTAATGTATCAACTGTCTCACAAATACCATTTTAACCCTTTGCTATCCCATTTTCTTCAGTCCTCGAGTCCTGCCTGCTCTTGTTGCACTCTTCCATCTGCCTTTTGGTCATAACATCACCTGTGACTTTTGGTCTTTGTGTCTGTGGGTATCTGAATTCTCAAATTCTCAGACTTTTGTAGCTTGCTCCACTTCATTGACCCTCCCCCACCAAATGAAATCTGGGCACGGGCTGGTGGGGAGAAGGCATTAACATCACATTTTCCTTGGAATCAGCCACTCTCACATGCTGCAAGATGTAAAACTTACCACTAAGCCCTTCCCCTTTAACAATTGCTCTTTCGTTTCTTACTAAGGTATGTACATTTTTGTCAACTAAAATATTAGTGCTTCTTGAGCCCTGCTTCTTCTGTCCCTCCCCTCAGTCCAGACACCCCTTAACTTACCAGTTCCTGCATTGGCAAAGAGCAGAAATTCTGTTTTAGGGGAACTAAACCTTCAGACAGCTTCAGCTCTGAACCAGAATTGACTGAGAACAATGGCCTAATTCTACACAAATGCATAAGTTCTTGTCCTTTGATTTATAAGTACTAGAAGATTATAGCCAGGAATAGGGGCTTTACCTAGAAAAGCTCTAATTGTTAAAAATGGCACTTTCCTTTGAGCTAAAATTACAAGCTAGCTGTGAACTCTGAATTTTTTCCTGACCCAGCAGATTCAATATTGCCAAGCAGTAAAGAGAATTAAGACTGGCAAGTGATCAAGTCTTGGCTGTCTAGCACACAATATATTACTTTGCAGTTGAAGCCATTAAAAAAAAAAATCAATACTTTTCAAGAACTGCTGCAGAGCCCCCCTCCCTTTTTAAGTACTGAAACTACTCTGGCTGCTCAGATGCTCTTTGTGTCACTAACTGGCAAATGCTGAGCTGTGTGGCAGCTTCCCTCCAACTCCTTTTTCCCTGTGGGATGCAACTTCTCAAGCACCATACAGTCTGGAATTCTTACCTTGCAGCTTTCAAGGATGTAGCATTAAGTGCCTGTGAAGAGGTTAAATTTCTGCTTCTGGTTTTATGCAAAGATTTAGCAATTGTTTTGAAGGCAAGTGTTCAGTGCCAAGGGAGTTGCTGCTGTGTTGTATAACCCTGGGATTCCCTAGAGAAAATAAGTGACTGATTAAAGTGTACAAAATGTGAGGCTGGGATTGAGGATTTTGAGAGGCAGTGGAACTGTAGGAACCTATGTAGGTGTATAAGCCATGAGCAGTGTAGAGTGCAAAAATTAATCCCCACTCACTGTAGAAAATAATTTGTTGAACTAAAAAACAAGGAACTGAAATACTGAAACACAGTGATAAGACTTTTCATTTTAGGTGCTGCCAAAACCAAATTAATAGATGGACTTGAGTTCCCTCCCTGGCTTTGAATCCACCTGTAATGAAGCACTTGCCCATGTGAAATTAATGCCACAGTTTCCGTGTCCTTTAGTGGGGGACGTTCAGGGTTTCACTTGCTGATTCTTCATCACCCTCTTCTGCCGACTCCACAGAGTATAAAGCTTTTCTTTCCTAGTCCAGGTGTATTTCCTGGTGAGCTGTGAGGGACACCTGCAGTGATAACCCTCTCCACTGTTCTCTGATAGATGTAAACTCCTTCCAGCAAACCACAAAGTGGATCGACGATGTCAGAACGGAACGGGGCAGCGACGTCATCATCATGCTGGTGGGAAATAAAACAGATCTAGCAGATAAGAGGTAGGGAAGAACAATCCAGCTTTCAAATGCTA
The DNA here is from genome assembly GCA_013400855.1 of Buphagus erythrorhynchus. Lineage (NCBI taxonomy): Eukaryota > Metazoa > Chordata > Aves > Passeriformes > Sturnidae > Buphagus > Buphagus erythrorhynchus. Next base: position 11,110 of record VZTT01007806.1, on the reverse strand, counting down.
TGTTCTTACTCTGCTGCTCTTTGCTCTTATCTTAAGGAGTGTATTTAAATGTATTTTTTTTCTGGAGATGGCTGTGACTTGAGAAATCATAATTTTAAACCCTCTTTCTTTTGGCCAAGCCAATTTTCCATCACAGTGCTGTAAATGAGTTGAGAAACCATCACCATCTTGTAAAGATGTCAGGAGAGAAGGGGTTGTTGACTACAGCCCACACTAGTGAATGAATAAACTGATTACAAGTAGTTATTCTTAATAATGTTCTGCTTGATGGGTGGAACACATATCCAGGGAAAAACAGGACAAAATTCCTCCCATATGAGATGGTTACACTTGGACCTTTGTTAAAGCAGTTGGGTTTCAATGATTGTTTTTGGATTGTGATTGCTGGTTGTTCAGGCATAAAAGCACAGCTTCCTGGACAGGCGTTTGGGGCTGAACGCTTGGCTGTTCTCAAATGCTGAGTTCTGCTTTGGGAGTTTGGTGTGCCATGGAAGTGAAGTGGTGATACCTGTCAGCAGCTGTACATTTCATGCAAGGAGAAAAAAAAAAAACTTAAAGCGCTTTCAGATAAAGCACTTAAAGGTTTTTGGGGGTTTTTAAGTGTAATAAATCTTAATTTTTAAGGTATTTGTCCACGTTTAGGTTTTTTCCCCTTAACTCTGTGTTTTCTTCCCCAGACAAGTGTCCATTGAGGAAGGAGAAAGGAAAGCCAAAGAGTTGAATGTAATGTTCATTGAAACTAGTGCAAAAGCAGGATACAATGTAAAACAGGTGAGTGGCTGATGTTAACAGTCTGTTGTGGGAGGAGCGCTTCCCTGGATCTTGGGAAGCCTTGGCAAAGGGGGCCAGTGGGAATTGTAGTCCACACACAGCAAGCAACACCTCAGAGCTCAATTGTTGGCTGGGGTTCTGAAGGATCTGTGACCTTGCATCACATAATCTGGGACTTCCTTCCCCTTACATAACAGAGGAGTTATGGAAGAAGCTTTGTGAGTACAGAATCACACTTTCCTGAGGTTTTGGTCATCCAGATTTGCTGTTTAGCCTGAGACAAGGCCCAAGGTTGGGGAAGCACAGGTCTGAGGACTGTTTGTGATTCTGTTTCAGTGAATGAAACAAACCAGTGAAGCAGGAGTGTGATGGCTTAAAATGCTTCCAGTGCACAGGGAGACAGAGCAACTGCTGTTCCCACTCTGTTGGAAGGCACTGGAAGTGCCAGCAAATGTTCCTGGACAGCCAGAGCTATTTATTTCTAGTAGATGATGAGTTGCTTTTGAATTGGGGAAAGCAGTGAAAGGTCTTTTGAACTGATGGGACTGCAGAATAATGAGGGTTTATGTCCTGAGATGAGCTGTGGCTCTTTAAATTTGGACCTGGAGAAGACATAAATTCATGGGTGTCTCCACAGAGCAAACACAGATGTGTGGAATACTGTGTGGAGCTCCCTGTCCCCTAGGAGTAGAAGGATGTGGAGCTGCTGGAGAGGGTCCAGAGGAGACCCCAGAGCTGCTCCGGGGATGGAGCCAGGCTGGGAGAGCTGGGGAGTGTTCACCTGGAGAGGAGAAGGCTCCAGGGAGAGCTCAGAGCCTAAAGGGGCTCCAGGAGAGCTGGAGAGGGACTGGGGACAGGGGATGGAGGGACAGGACACAGGGAATGACTTCTCACTGCCAGAGGGCAGGGATGAATGGGATATCAGGAAGGAATTCCCCCCCTGTGAGGGTGGGCAGGCCCTGGCACAGGGTACCCAGAGAAGCTGGGCCTGCCCCTGGATCCCTGGAAGTGTCCAAGGCCAGGCTGGATGGGGCTTGGAGCAGCCTGGGACAGTGGAAGGTGTCCCTGCCCATGGCAGAGGGGGGCACTGCATGGGCTTTAAGGTCCCTTCCCACCCAAACCATCAGGGATTCTATGTGTATGGCTGACATTGCACGTATATTTTATATATGTAGTTCCACAAATGGTTTCAGTGCAGAAGGGTGCCAGGAGTAATAAAATAGGATTATAAACTGCTTCATGTTCTAGACAGGACTAAAGAGTCTGTTATTAAAATGTCCCTTGAATTTGTCTCTAAGTAGCAAAATGATTCCCTATGTAATGGGATAATTATAGCAGTGTTAACTCAGAGCTGCTTCACTGCATCACCCACCATGGACATGTTGGCTTCCAGGGTCCCCCAATTATCCTGCCACAACAGAGCCTGCCTTGTAATTAAGGTTTGGATTCTGTGCTGCAGTCTTTAATGAGTGCTTAGGCCTGGGGGTGTGCACTGAGAGCAGTTGCCTCACTGAGGGGAGTGATGATGATGGAGCTCTACGCTCCTTCTTTCCTTGAGAGAGTTTCTGTGCCCTGCCATATTTCCAGAGGTTCTGCAGCCAAGCCTGTGAGGAAGTTGTGGCTTTCAGGGCCAGCTTGAACCCTGAGGATTTGATGGTGTGCAAATACACGAGTGGATATTAAAAAATAATTAAAAATTTATTTTTCTTAGAAGTTTTGATCCATGTGTTGTAGGCGTGGACTGGGATGCTCAAATATTTCAAAGCTGTTCTATATTCTAGAATATTTGTAACTCTCATTTTTTATTAGTTTAATAAGTAGTTGTTAAAGCAATTATTAGAAGATAAGACTTTTAATACCACTGCTTAGATGGTTCCCTGTTTCCTTGCAGCTTCTCTATTAAATAGTGTGAATTTATTTTAGTAACTTAGCAATAAATTCTCTCCCAGGGAAATGGCAAAGTGAAAAACTGCAGAATGCATCCCCTTCCCATAACCTATGTAAAATCCTTAATAAGCTGAATGCAAATTTGACCTTCCCATAACAGGTAACTGCTCTCCACAGTATATTCTGATCCTGAAGAACAATCACTGTCTATGTCAATTTTCATACAGAATTTTCGTCCAGAAACAACTGAATTTCTTGTCCTGCTTGGGGAGGGAATGGCTGTGACTTTTCCAGCTGCTCCACTCATCAGTGGGAATCCAGGGGACTTTTGTCCTTGGGTGCTGCTTTTAGCTTCTGGGTCATCCTTTTTGGATAAGAGGGAAGGGCACTGCCTCCAGCTCTGCACTCCCTGCAATTGTCCTGCAGATCTAGAGGGCCTGGCTTTGTGCTGGGCTCCCAGTAGGTGAGATGCTCTGTACTCCCAACAGCAGCTCTTCCAGTTTTTTCCAATATTGCCAGGATCTTCTACCAGCAGGGAAGCACAGGGGACTCTGCTGCTGCCACGCTTTTTCTTCCATTCCCTGTATCAGGAAAGGGGAGAGCTCTGAGGATGGCACCTCAGTGCTAGGTGCTGTTGGATCTGTGACTGCAGAGCTATTTGCAGTCCCCAAGGTCCTTCACACTTACTGTTCCTTCTGGCTTTGGGCAGGGGGTGTTGAAGGAAAAATGGGTGGATATTAGGGAATAAAAGTGGTGGTAGTGTTATTGTGGGGTTAAACAGATGCAGCAGAGGGGAAAAGATTGGCTTTTGGATCCTGCAAAGACTGATTGCCAGGGGAGCCTTAAGCTGGAGAGGAGAAGTAGATAACTTGCTCCTTTTAATGCAGAGAACTGCAGTCTGTGATTCATTCTGTCAGCTCTGAATAAGCTTTAAAAGACTTAGCAATTCCTGCTCTGTCTCAGCAGTCTGTATTGCAGGGAATCTTATTGTTAGTCCTTGGATTTCATGCCCAGAATATGTCAGGGTTCATTTTGCTGTCTTGTAGGAAGAGAGGGGAGGGAGAGCCCTTGAATTCCTCCCTCCAGCAGTACCTGGCATGCTCCATGCTGGTCCTGGAAGAGCCAGGGGATGAATGTGGCCCTTGGCAGAAGAACTTTCTCACGGCAGCAGCTCTCTGAGCACAGCCCCTCTGTGACCCTGTTCTCACAGAGCTGGGCTCTTTCTGCTGTCTTCTGATTCTTATCCATCTGATGGGCTTTAATTATCCTCAGAGTTATCCTCAGAGTTGTAGAGAATGGGAATTAGGGAAAGATTTTTGTTTGCCTTGTGTTGAACAGGTTTCTTGGCCGGCTTTTCCATTTGGACAGTGATCCTCCTGTCCTTTCCATATTGATGCTGGAGTGTGGCTGAAAACTGGTTTGTGCCTGCATTCCTTTGTGACCCTGATCTGTTGGGATTTATTGGCTGGAGTAGCAGGGAAGGCACAGTTTGGCAAATGACTGGAAACTGATGGTGGGAGATGAGGCTTTTTTCCAGAGTTTCCATCAGGAAGCAGATTGCAGAGTTGAACGCTGAAAGAGAGTTTGTGTGGCTTTTAGTCTTTCAGCTGCTGCGTTTAACTCCTGCCTTGGAAAAAAAGTCCTGGATGCTCATCAATACTTGTGTTTTTATACCACACAAACATTTAAATGTGTACATGTGTGTACAGACACACACTGGCTCGGGGCTGACAGCACCAGGAAGCTCGGAGGGCCCTGTGGGAAGGCTGCTTTCCAACCATCAGGAAGTTTCCCTAATTGGATTTATTCACATATGCTGGGGCTGATAAGCAGAAGGTTAATAAGAAATAAAGTTGATTTTTCCTAGTTGCCAAATTGTTATTTTTAGTCTGATAATTTAGGGGAGAAATACTGCTAAAAGCATCATTTTATTCCTGGTCTTAATGTAAAGAAAGGATTACTGTATATTAAACAGCCTTTTTGTCAGCAGCGTGGTTTAAATTCCAGTTGGTTCCATCAGCTGAGGATTTCTTAAAGACTCCACACCCTTCCTTTGTGTGGGCATTCCTGCTGTTGGTTTAGGTAGAGTTTAGCATCTGGAATTTTGTTACTTCCTGTTTGTCCTATGAGGATTTCCCTGAGGTTGTCAGGGAGGCTGGAAGGTCCAGGTTAATGCGAAAAGTTCACAGAAACACAGAGGGAGAGGGGGTGTACTAAGCTTTTTTGCTTTGGAATAGTTGGCTGAAATTAGGGAGTTACATCAAGTTCTGGCTTCTCAGACCCCTGTCCTTGGCTCAGATTCCAGTGTGTGTGGCAAATTCCTGCCAAGAGAGGTCCCAGACAGACCTGTGGGCTTGCTCATGGTGAGCTTGGAGGGGGCTGTCAGGCCAACAAAATAGGAATTGTCTCTCCAGCATCACTGGGAGCCAAAGTGGGGAAAGCCCTTGGGCAGGGACCTGCGGGGCTGCTCGGGTACCCACATCTTGATGTAAACAGGCTGGCAGTGGCTTGGGTGGGTTTTCTGTGCAAAGTGGGTCACTGGGAATAAGTGGTTTAGCTTTGTGTCATTTGAGGAGGCAGGAAAACGTGCAGGAATGGAACACGCCATCACTGACGTCAGACCCACGCCACGCCATGCAGGGCTCCTGCGCAGCCCTGGGGGTGCAGTGGGAACACGTGATGGATGGAGAGCATCCTGTGCAGGGGGGAACAGGCAGCTGAATGCAGGGGAGTTCTCCTGTGTTGATAGTGGGCACATCTCTAGAGTCCTCAGCCAGAGGGCTGAGGGAAAGCCGTGTGGTTGGGAATGACAGGTCTGAACCTCAGGGGCCAAGTACGAAATGCAGGAGAGGGAATGAGTCCCATTCCATCTTGCCTTCTTCAGATAGAATAAAACCGTGAGGAGAGTTTGGAGCTCAGACCTTGCTGGGAAACTGCAGGTGGTGTTCAAGTGAGAGACTTTGGATGCATTTGTTCTGTGCTTTATACCCTGAATGTGGACATAGGGTAACCATGGAGTGGGCACCAAAAGATGAGGATTAGGTTTGGGCGCATTCCTTTGTCTGTTTCATAGGAGCCTGAGCTACAGATGAGTGAGGCTTGGAAGAAATCCTTTCCATACATCCCATTTTTTGACACTCTTCCATGTGTGTTAGCTTAGCTGATATGGTGACAGGCTCCTGGATGGTGTGTTTGCCTTCATCAGTATGTCCATGCTCCTTTGTAATCCTCTGGGGAGGTGGGAAAATCTAATTCCTACCTGCCACGGGGAGGTTGTTGGGGTCCATGGACATCCGTGGTAGGTGTGAGGTGAAATGCTGGATCCCACCCATCCTATTTGCAGAGAAGGGTGCAGGAGGTTTGCTGATCTCCACTAACAAGAGCTGTGCTTTGCCCTTTTCTAGGAATAAAGGTTATATTTGGTGTCAGGATTTTGGGGCTGAGCAGTGTAAATAGTGCTGGGGGATGTGTTGAATCATTGTTTGAACTGTCTCAGCTGGGGGGAGCCGTTGTTTTCATCTGTTCCCTGTGTGGTTCTTTGCAGCTTTTCCGACGTGTGGCAGCTGCCTTGCCTGGGATGGAAAGCACACAAGACAAAAGTAGAGAAGACAGTATCCTTTCTGTGCCTGTGCCAGGCATTACCCTGGATGAGGAGAATCTACTGCAGCCCTTGTGGACAGCCCAGAAAGAGGGAATAGGGGCAAGTAACCTTGGAGCTTGAAGTGCTGAGGAAGGAGGATTGGTGGTTGGAAGGCTGGGAGCAGGGGTGTTGAGGGTAGAGGCAGCAGGGGTAGGAATGGTGATCCAAAAGGATTCTTTGCTTGGTGTTTGAATGTGTGGAAGTTGGGAGAAAACAGCTGCAAAGAGGTCAGAACAAAAACCCCTGAGGCTCTTGCACATCTTACTGACAGAATCCAAAACCAAACTGTCCTGAAAGGGACCTCTGAAGGCCCCTTTTCTGACCCTCCTGCTCAAAGCAAGGCTGGCTCCCATGCTGAGCCAGTTTCTCCAGGTCACACTGAGAGAAACTTGGGAAATCTCCAAGGATGGAGATGACATAAACCTCCCAGGGCAGCCTGTCACAGCCTGGACCCCAGGCAGCATCTCTATGATGGGAGGGAGACGACTAAACTGACGGGATCAGTCTCAGCCAAGGGAAAGCAGGTACCACGAGAGATGGAAAAGGCTTGAAAACAATATGGCTACACTGGAATTACTGACCTGGCCAGGTGGGTGTGCTTGGAATAGCAGCTTTTGCAAGGTTGTTGGTTTTACTTGCAGCAGGGGATCATGGAGCTGGTAAACAGAGGAGAAATTGTGCCTTGGAGTAAGGAAGTCCCAGGAACTGTGGGAGTGGAGCAAGCCTGGCACTGAAATTCCATCAGAGCATCTCATGCATGGGGAAAAGAAGGATTTGGGAAGCTGGGGGTTGCAGCTGCTGAGGCACAAGCGTTGTGTGATAGGGACTTGAGTGATCAAAAATACTTCGTTATGCAGGTCCCCAAAAAGTTAATGAGCAGCCATCTTTATTAATGGGGGAGGTAGAGTGCACAGACAGGGGCTGTGGCAGGGAGTTTGATCACCAGTCTCTAAATGGGAGTGCATTTAAGGCATTGGGAATTGGGCTTCCTGCAGCCTGCAGGTAGCAGGAATGGATAGGATCCTCTCCCAGGCATCTGCATTAGGATTAATGGGGGCACTTTTGCAAAACATGGAAGGTCCAAGGATCTTGACCCATTCAGGCTCTGAGATGAAGCTGGCAGGGCTCATGTCAAGCATGTCCAACTTAAACACACTTCAAGCTTTAAATCAGCCAAATGGACCAAGCATTGGAGATGAATTGCCGGTCTCGTGTTTCCATTTCCATGTTTTATTTTCTCCAAACCTTTTTAAAAAGCAACTTCAACCCCCTAAAGAGATAAGTTGGAAGCACCAGCTGTGTGATCTCTTTGCCTCTGTGTTCTCTGATAAGGGAAATGCTGGAGACTTGTGGTGAGCAGCTCTGAGCTGGGGATTAGCATTCAAAGCTCCTCCTGGGAAAGGCTCTGTGAGGCTGTAGCCATAGGGCATCCGCTGGGAACTGGGAGTGCTGCAGAGGGAGTCGCTTATCACAGGCAGGTTCTGAGCAGCCAGCTCTGCAGTGACCTTGTGGGACATCAGCTGTCACTGGAAGGGGGAATTCAGGCTGGTGGCAGGGCTTTGCTGGCTGCTGGGGGGAGCAAAGAGGTTGAACTGAACAAGGATTGGTGAGGAGGTCGGGATGACAGGGCTGGAGCTCTGGGGGTGAGCAATGTGCCCAGGAAGTGGTGGAGCCTCCGTTCCCAGAGGGGTTTATAGCCATATGGATGTGGCATTTGGGGACATGAGATACTGGTGGCCTTGGCAGTGCTGGGGAGCGGGTGGACTTGAAGATCTCAGTGGGTTCTTCCAACCTGAATGATTCTGTTGTTCTGCAGCAGCGATGATTAGACCCTTCAGTGTATCTGTGCATCTTTAATTCCCACAGCAAGAAGTCAGTGGAATTGCTGGGAAGAGCAGATAAATGTTAGAGATAAACATTGGGGTCTGATATTGCTTCTGCTGCAATTTTATTGTGCCAGAGCATGAGGGGCAGGTGAGAAACCTTGAGTTTGGAGCTGATCTTTCTGAGTATTTCATGAAAATGCCATTCAAAATCCTGCTCTTGGTAGGGAAACAGAGTTGGAGATCTGTTTGCCTTAACTTCCTCCTTCCAGTGATTGACATAAAACTGGAAAAGCCTCAAGAGCAGCCTGTCAGTGAAGGAGGCTGTTCCTGCTAATACCATGTGGCTTCCACCTTTCTCCAGAACATCACTGCTTTCCCTCCCTGTCCTCTTCATTGACTGCAGTGTGAATATTGGCTTGAACCTTCCCCTTTCCGTAATAACGTATCGCAGTTCATCATCGCTGGCTGTCTCGTGGAGATGATCTTTAGCTTCACAAGCACACCCCACACACACACACCAACAAAATGTCAGTGTCTTCATTATTTATAAGAAAAAAAAAAAAGCCAAAATATTCCACCGTATTCTAGGTATAACTTTAAAAAAAAAAAAACAAAAGCAAAAAAAATCCAAACAAAAAAATAGGTACAATTTCTTAATATTTGTTCCTTTTTTAATATGTTATGATATTGCACTTTGAAATGATGGCAACTGAGTAAGTTTGGAATTGGACCTAGATGAGATGTATGTGCAGAAGAAGGCTTGCAAATCTGACCCATTGGATTTCTCTCAGAAACTGGGAATGCGTAGACAGCAGGCGGAATCACGGGGGGAGGTGGCAGATGCTGAGGGTTCAAGGCTTATCCTTGATAATTAAACACAAATTGACCCCAAGCTCTTAATTGCGTTGAGCAGAGTCTGCCTGGTGTCCAGACCCAGCCTGGCCTTAACAGGAGTTTGACACTCCCGGCTGCTGGAGCTGGGAATTCTCGCCTGGGCAGCGGGGACACATTTCCAAGGAAGCATTACTGGGAAACATGGACGGGCTCTTTGGGATGAGTGGCTTCTGGAGGATTTGGGGGGGAAGGAAAGGGTGGATGTGCATTAGCAAAACACTTGCAGGAAACAGGGAAATAATGAGTGCAAAATGAGTTTCCAGAATTTTTTTTTTTTTTTTTTCCTTTTTAAGTAGAACATCAATGAAGTGAATTATTACTGCCTGAGAGATGGGACCGTAACGGTTCAGCTGTTTGGAAGAGAAAGCATTTTGCTTCTTTGTTTTTTTTACGGGAAATATTGAAATCAGGACTGGCACTAAAAGCTGCCAAAGGCGATTAAAACCTTGGAAATCTGGGAGAAAGAGGGAAGAGCAGCTGGCTGCCCCAGCAGAGGGGGAATGGCACCCGCTTTTCCAGAGTGTGGGCATAAGTCAGTGGGGAAGGGGTGTTTACTTTGATCCTACAGAACCTTAGTTGAGACATCTTAGATGGAAAGGGAGGGACTTGAGTAGGATGGAAACCAACTTCTTATTATGCAGATTTATGCCTTTGTTTTTTAGCTTTTTTTTTTTTTTTTATGTTCAGTCTTCCAAGTTGGTTTGGTTCTCTAGAGCTGTATAGTTTGGTTAAATAATTAGTAATTTAGTTTTCTATGGAATTAGGCTCACAATTAACCTTTTTTTCTTTGATATTTATTTCTTGGCTTTAATTTTTTTACTCTTCTCAGTGCTGATTTTGTTGTTTTCCTTTGGCTGAGGAATCTGTGTAGAGCTTTGCTGATGTTGCGAGATGTAGCTACCCGAGAAACACGGAATGGAACACACTAGAAGTGCACCCTTTTAATCTTTACTAGTCATTGTGAAGTTGCTGTGTAAGTTAATAAACACAACTGTAAATACATTGTTTGCTGGGCGACTCTGGCCGAGTTACAGTGCAGGAAGGAATTCTCGAGTCTGTGTTGCGATTGTGAATTAAATGGACAATTGCAAGGGAATATTCAGGCTCCTCCTTGGTTCTCTTCTGCCCCTCTCTCTACCATCTAAAATAACCACCTGGGGGAGAGGAAGGGAATCGTCCTTACCACCGCTTTCCCCAGGAAGCGGGCATAAAAGAGTTGGAATTCTTCATTCCTGAGGTGAATGCCAGGCTCATGCCCTGCCCTGGGTTTCTAGCAGCTCTGCACAACAATAACTTAAAGGCAGAATGAGATGTAAAAGTGCTTTTCTAATGCAATATTAAAGGCGAATTTTTTTGACGTGGCATGTCTTGAAATAAACATCAATGATATGTGACAAAGGATCATTCTTTATTTAAAAGAAACTCTCTGGGGGAAGGAAACCTGGCTGCTTTTCCTTTGTTGTACTGTTCTTAACCTTGCTGAAATGCTTCATCCTGCTGCTTCTTCCTTTGTTTTGGTTCCCTTTTTTTCTCCTTTGGTTCTCTGTGCAGCTTCTGTTGGTCCTCATTTGGCTGTTCCCCATGACCACATGCCTTTTTTTTTTTTTTTTCTTGCTTCTGATAGAACCAACCCCTTCTGCTTCCCACAGTCCCAAGCTTTAAGCACTGGATTTAAGGAGCTGGCTCAGCCCATTTGGGCTGTGATGGACCAGCAGCCTGGATGCTTTACCTGGAAGACCTGAGAGCAGGTTTGTCCAGAACTCACTGGAAACAGAGGTCTGGAGAGCAGCATTCCCACAGCTCTGTGTTCAGCACGGCCAGGGGGCTGCAGGAGCACGGACGAGGCTGTGGTTTGGCACTTGCAGATGATGCCCTGGGGCTGCTCAGCAGAGCCAGGTATGTTCAGTGCATGTCCTTGCTGATAGCCTGTGCTTAACCTGACCACAGGGCTCAGTCCTGTCCTTGTCCCAGTTCTCCAGGGAAAACACGCTTCCAAGGTGAGCACAGCAGTGCTGTGGTCTTGAAATTAATTTTTTTGTTATTATTTTTCTTTTGCCCCTTCCATCAGGTTTTAATTTTCTTTTACTCCATG
>VZTT01007804.1:61055-101698 GCA_013400855.1 Buphagus erythrorhynchus | reverse complement strand
CTGATTCCATGAGAACCTCTGGTAAAACTTTCCAATGGACAAACAAGGCAAATTTCACTGAGACTGGTACAATTTAATGGAGATGGATAATAGGTGTAGCTGCATGGAGTGTCAGGCTCTGCTCTTGTGGAGAATGAGTAGCATCCTTTTGAAGCACTGTAACTGAATTAAATAAATTAACTTCCAAACCTTTTTTGCATGTGTCAGATGTTTTAACAAATTGCCCCCTATTCATAAAACAACATGGAAGAAGGCTGTTGGAAGAGCCCTGGGATTGTCAGATGTCTTTCCTGATTTTCTTCCTTAAGCAAAGGAAAAATTGTATCTTCTTGTGCAGTTCTTTTTAAGTGGGAATTCATATTCTCTTGACTGTGTGTGGACTTGTGTGGCAGCTTAGAGTTCAAATACAGGAAAGTCTTCACAATTCCCTGTTCAGGATTTGACAGTACTAGACTTAAGCATTTGAGTGTTTTGCTTAAACAATGTACCCTTTATTAAGCCTTGATCTATGAGGTGCTGTGCATCAAATCCACCAGTTGTAATTTAAATTGTTTGTCAGATATAGAAGTTCAAAAATTCACCTAAAAGTAAATACAGTAAAAGAGAGCACCTTTCCCTCCAGGTTTAACTTAGAAGAAATAACTCTGCTGATACTTCTCCAAAATAGGTTTAATCTTTCATTCTTGCTTTTCCTGATAGGTACAGAATTATTTTCCCTAATGAATGTATGTTTTAGATTCTGAACATACACTAAAGTGTACTTTACAATGTTTTTTTTTTAATACTGAGCTTTCCAGAGTGCTGTCCAAGCTTGCAAATTAGCTTTTACATATGGTGTTCTCTGGTGCCTCTTCCTTGTTTACACTCAGCAGGAACTGTTTCCCACAAGGATGTGCACACTGGGAATATAGATCTGTTTACTGTTCTTGCTGCTGAGTAAGAACTTGTGTGGGTGCAGCAGAGCAAATAAAAATACTGCTTTTTTTTTTTCCTTAAATTCACTTAAAAGCATTATCCCTCTACAGTTTAGCAGATGAAAAAGTTATTTTTTCTCAATATCTTAAGAAGACAAGGTCTTGGGTCTTAAGCTGGTAGCATTTGTGGATTTTTTGGGGCTCTTTGTGTACTTTTCCTTACACAGAAAATTTCTTAGTGCTTTTTTCAGGCATTTGATAATCTGTTTTGAAGATGAGATTAGAAGGAGAAGGAAGCTAAAACAGTTGAAAAAATACTCATGCTTTGACTATTCAGGATTGACTGTAATTCAGTGCTACAATTGCAATTACTAAATGCATCCCTAAAAAACTTCTGAATATACTGTTAATTTTTTTTCTTTTTGTCTAGTACATACTGGAATACATCCAGCCATTCAACCTGAAGGCAGATTCAATGAGTAGGTCTGTTCCCCTTGATACCAACAAACCAGGATTGACCTCAGGAAATCTGCCCCAAGCTCTGGATGGTAAGGGCTGCAGGCAGACTTTGGGTTTGTTCTAGATGCTGCAGAGGTTGCTGAAGTTCTTGGTGCTGGGGTCCAGCTTGTTTTAAAGGGTGCCCTGCTCTCATCCTCCAGGCTGGTGTTTGTGGGGGCTGAGACTTCCTCTGCCAGGAAAGGCAGGCAGGGATGGCTCCTGTGCTAACCTCAGGAGGGGGCTGCTCTGCCTGCAGGATGGAGGATGAGGAGGGGAGAGCTCCTCAGCAGCATCCCTGGACCCTTCTGGCTTCACTGGGCTCTGTTTGCTCTTACAAATCCTCTCGTGTGTTCAGTTACAGGCTTCACTGCTTGAAATTTAGCCATAAAGTAGTGCAAAAGCATTTCTCAACTACCTCTTAATAGAGAAATTACTTAACCAGTGTAGCCAGAGGCACAAAGGTGCTAAACCCTTACCAAAGGGATGTGAACTGAGACATGTCTTATAAAGATAGTCTAGAGAACATTTAACATAGAGCCAAACTGCTGCTGCAAGAGTAGTGTAGCAAAGCAGCAAGTGTCATAAACACAAAATTCTGTTCCTTTCAGCATCCAGTGGTGAAATCCAGGTCATCTCTTGAAAGAGCCACTGTGGCAGTTTTTCATCAAGTGTAACTCTTGGAGACTTCGTTGTGGGTAGGTTGTAACTGCACCTGCACATTGGTGGTGATTGTTTAGGAGAACGTGTCTGAAAATCAGAAAGTTATTTCCCATTTCATGGTAGGTTTGCTCTTTGACATGCAGCAGAATAATAATCTATGGTGAAAAAAGGTAATGTTAAACTAATTAAAAGTTTGATTTGTTTTGGTTGCTTGGTTTTTTAAATACAAATCATGGATTCAACTGCATATTCCCTGGAATTTGTTGCTGTCAGTGAAGGCAATCCATCCATACTTAGAATCATTTAGGCTGGAAAAGATCTCTAAGATTTGAGCTCTTAACCCAGCACTGCCAAGGCCACCACTAGACTATGTCCCTGAGCACAACATCCATGTGGGTTTAAATATCTCCAGGGGTAGTGACTTCACCACTGCCCTGGGCAAGCACACAGGAATTTGCCAGAAACTCCTCCCCCTCCACAAAATGAGTGTGAGCTAGCACTAAGCAGGATGAGAACACCCCAGGGTGAAAGGTCCATGCACGTAGAAGTGTGTGAGAACTCTGGAAACCCAAAGCTGATTCTCTGAAATGCCCAGCACGTGGTGAAGACAGCCTTCAGGTAAGCAAGGTGTTATTCTGCATTCTTACCAGAGCACTGAGTTTTGTATTCTCAGATGATACCCTGGAGCTGTGAGATGACAGAGCTGTGGATTCTTACCAGAGAGTCCCTGGACCTCTGCTCTCTGTCACTGTGGCTGTCACACAGGTGACAGGAGCAGCCGGCTGGAGGTGACACACCCTAGCCAGCTGCTGGGACACCCGGGCTGTGTCATTCATCCCATCAAACAGCTGAGCTGCTGCAGCCACATCAGCACTGAGATTCATTTCTGCCTCCAAGCTCACATAAGAACAAGGTGACAATACTGTCCCCCCTCCTTTCATGATCTCTGCCAGCTGGTGATCCAAAAGAACTGATCAAAATGAGGGGGATTCTCTCATCACACCTGAGGGATCTTCAGCTCTGAAGAGCTGCTGAAACAGAAGAAAGTGTGCACCGTGCTGAAATGTTGCATTTTCTTGCAATTCCTTTCAGTCTCAATTCTCTGCAGTATTAGGTGTGCATATTTACTCAGGAAAGAATCATGTTTTAAAGTCGCTGGAGAAATTAAAGGTTGTGCTGACCTGTGACAGTGTACACACAGTGAAATGTTTTGTGATGAATTCACCTACTACAACCACGGTAAGTTGCATGAGTTCAACAATTTACTGCACCCTGAAATTACCTGAATTGACAGCAATTCAGTTGTGTCTACTATCCAACATATTTTAGCAAAGTTCCAGATTTTAGTCACTCTAAATTCTCAGTAATGTGTACACCATACACTTTTGAAGAAAATTGTACCCGTTTGAACTGGATCATAGGTATTTTCATCTCTTAATTGCTCCATTAATTAGTGCAACCAAAACTAACTGGCACTAATAAAAATAGTATTTTTTGACTTGGAGAGTCAAACATTTTTTATGTGAGCAAGCTAACTGCATTAACCTGCTCCTGCAAGCTTGATGATGTGAAGATTCATGAGAACATTTAGATGTTCATTGCAGCAACTCCTGCAATATTGAAAGTCTGTTGGAATAAACATCTTTGCAGGCAGTCTGGTTTAGGTTAGCTAGTTCTGCTTGCCTTTTGTGTTCTTATTTCTGCAGCAGTAAGAGATGTAATAGTCAATAGTACTCACACAAATTCTGTGTCTTAAAATTATGGGCATTATGAATTTTAAATAAAACATCTGAGGTTAAGCATGGATGTAAATACTAGAAAAAATATTTTCTGACCTAAAACTTACACCTTGAGCTCAATTACAACTTTGTCACTTTTTTNTCCCAGTAGCTGTTTTTACACCAATATCTCTCTGTCTATCTAAAGATTTCTCTTATTCCTTTTGACACTGGCCTTTCCTTTCTTCTCATGCTTATATCCCCTTGCTTCTTATAAAGCTGCTACAGGAAAATGTATTAATGGGATTGTGAAAGCTAAAGAAAGGCAGCAACTGATTGTGCTTTGTACCTAGGACTCTGGTTGAAGATGACAGCTCTGAGCAGGTGACCTTGAGGTAGAAGAATGTTGACATACAAGGGTCTTTTGTATTAATGCAGTAAGGCAGTGAGAAGAGGGGCAACCTCTTGGGGCAGTGACACCCAGTTCTGAAACACCACGTGATACTCTTAAAACAGCATGAGTACCTGCCAGGAAAAAGCAGTACTTTACAAACATTGCCTGGGGAATTCTGTAGTACACCTGAAAGTGATAACATTACAGCTGATGACTGCATTCAGACCTCTTAGTATTGCAGGTAACATTAAGTGTGCACTTCAATATGACCTATAAAGTTACATCTAACCCTTGATTTTTTTTTTTTTTTTTTGGTAACATTTTTGTAGTTGGTGAGAGGGAATCACTGGTTTTGGAAGTAAAAATACTTCTTTCACACACAAAACTAATCTTTATTAAATGGATGAATGGCAGTATTTTGGTTACTGCACTGGAATGTAGTTCCTAGGGAAATATGCCAGGTTCCAGGTCAGAGAGCACAAATGTTCAACCTGGGGTAGGAGTAAACAGCTTGAGTTTGCTGAAGTGTTTGTAGCTCTGGGGGTTTTCCACAATGTAAACAACTCTTAATAAATGGAAATAAATACATCTTGACACTATTGAGGTTCCATTAAATTAACCAGGTAGCACAGGGGACACAAGTTCACTGGCCAAAATATCCAAACTGGGCTTTAGTTAATTTGACACTTACAGAAAGTTATTTTATCTTTGATATGTATGTGTTCATCAGCAGTTAAAGCATCATTGTAACATTCAAAATGTTGTAATTGTCTTAAAATAATGCAAAACCCCCCCTACAACACCTATAGGAACAATAAATCCTTACTCCTGCAATAGACCAGTAGCAAGGCAAGTGTTCATGTCCTTAGTCTTTGAGGCTTAACTTTATTCCCATTAATTCCAAGTATTTATCTGTTCTTGGACAGGTAATAAGAAAATAAAATTGTTCGGGACTGATTTCTTCCAGAAGAAGATACCTGTTTAAAATTGAGGAGGAGTTTTTTGGTATTAAGTTGAACAGAGGTTCTCTGTTCAGAGCTGTCGTTGTAATGAGAACCAGAGGCAGAGCTGTGCACACCTGGGGCCTTGTCAGGGATCAGTTTGTCACACTGCTGGTGTGTGCTCTGTATTGCCACAGGCTGAGTACTTCCACAGAAAGTAGAAAGGGAAGAATACAAGATGTCAGTTTATTTTGGGGTTGCAAAGCGTGGTGTGACATGAAAAGAATGTTTTCCATTCCTTGTATCCCTTGTGGTGGGGACACTAACTTTCAAATTGTTACTGTCCAGTAGAACACTTGCCATTTTAGCAGATCCTTGTGTTTATCCTGAAGGATTGGCTCACACTGCTCCTGTTGGATCTCTGCACTTGGCAGCTGGATGAGATCATTTCTGTGCTGGTGGCTCAGGGACATCCCAGCCTGGCCTGTGCCAGCCCCACAGGGCACCTCTGCTGGAGCTTGGCCTCTTGGAGCCAGGTCTTAGGGACTGGGGATGATCTGGCTGGAGCTCTTCAACATCCTCAGGGAAAAAGGTGACTGGAGCCAGCAGTTGGGGCAGGGAAAAATAATTCAGCTTTTATTTGGGTTAAGGGAACTTCTCTGGCACTTCTCTGAAAGAGAAAAAACTGCATGGCTTGATGAAGTTTTTTTTTTTTAATCAAACAGTGCAGAAGGGGAAACTGTAGTCAGCAGGCAATGTTTAAAATTATATGGGTGGCAGACGAGTAGGCCATAAAATACACTTCCCTTGCCTCCCTGCTGAAATTTTGGACCCAATCCCATAGGGGCTTGTTCTAGGGCAGGTAGGTGAGTTCAGACTCTGGCTTTGTACTTCTCCCAAACCAGCCCAGAGGTTCTCCCTGTGGCAGACGTTCTTCCCACCTGCAGCTGACTGCAGTGCTTTAGGAGCCAGCATCCTGCTGCCAGGGCAGGGGGCTCTGAGCTGTGGTTTGTCCCCTCTGAAATGGACTTGGTTGCTTTGAGGTGACTCTTACAGCTTCCCAGTTGTGTGTTGATTCTCTTTAACAAGCAGAATTCCCATTTCAGTGCATTTACTGGATAATCCTTGCTTTGGTACCTGCAGAGCCGAGCTTGGCCAGACGATGTCACCTGAGTTTTGCAAAAGCATTGCTGTGCTGTGTGACCAGCCTCTCCTCGCTCTTACTTTTCATAACATAAATTTTAGATGCTCCTGAAAATAGAGGGAAAAAAGCCACCGATCACCCACACACATCTTAAAAATTCTATGTGATTTATTAGTACTTTAAACTTATGAACGGGATAATCTGAGCAAGAGTTTGATTAATGTTAATTCTTTATCAAGACCAAGTTTGAATAGCCCTAAGGGGTTAAACTTTGTGGAATAATCTCTTTGTCCTGGCACTGTGAGGTACAAGAATATCCAAGTGAAGCCAGGACACACCTGCCTGAGTTTCCTGGAGAGGCTGCAGTTGCACAAGAGGAAAAGATGCTTCCAGAGCTGGGGAAATCTTTGCTCAGCCATAACCCCAGTGTCTCCTCCTGCTGCTGTGCAGCTCCAGCTGCAGTGCCATGGCTGCTTAGGTTAAAACATTTTCATTTGGACAAACTTCCAGTCTGGGAATTGCCTTGGCATGCTCCTGGAGGAATGGGGATGCACTGTTGGTCTGGGTGTTCACAGAGATATCTTGCTCCAACCTCATTGTCAGCTGGCATTCTTGAATAAAATGAGGTTTTCCCCACCCTTTACCCTTTCCTTTTATCTCCAGTTCTTTTTTTTCTGGACATAGTTGCCTGCACTGGCTGCAAGTTATCAAACTTGCGTTTTCTGTGTATTCTTGTTGTCGCATTTCCCACGTGCCTCTCCCCCTCCTATTCCAGTTACTCCATGGTATTACATTTTCTGATTACTGCTCCAAGCATCTACATCAAGAAAAAGGGGCAACATTGTCATTTTAGAGCAATTTGAGAAGGGAGACATGACTTTCTTCCACACAGGAGGGTCAGGGAATTCCAGAGTCTGACCAGATGTGGTTTCAGCCAGGTGCACACGTGAATAATCCACAATTCCATGGCAAAGCTTCTCCCACTGTTTGCTGCTGTTGCAGAATGCAGAATTAACACAGCAAATAACATCCATCTGAAGTGCTGGGGGACAGAGGAATAACTCTCTCCTCATTGTAATTTGATAAAAGTAATGCATTGTCCTCTTAGACCAGCTTTACCTTTTGTGTAATCCCAAACTTCAGCCTGGAGTTCGTTTGAATCTGTTTCTAACCACTCACTGTGAAAATAAAACAACCAGACAATGAGTGGAACTCAACTGAAGGATTGAGATGCTGGGCAGTGGGGGAGCAGGGCAAAGCTGTGAACTTTGGAGCTGCTCCTCTATGGACTTGCTCTACACATGGCCTTGGGTTGGGTTCTGATCTCAAACCCATTTGGAGCCTTTGCTAACCAGATCTTTTCTGTGCTCTCACTCTATTAGAAGTGAAATCCAGTCATTGGCCAGATTTTCAGAGGAAATAATAAGTCATGATTAAAATCTTCCAGGGTTGGGCTCATGTTGCATCATCTTATTTTAAAAAAGCCTGAAATTGTTATTTCTGACTGTTCAAAAGCATATGTAAAACAAAATCAGTGCATCCAGCCCTAATTCTGATGTGCCATGCATTCAGGACCCTGCTCTTTGCCAGGTTCTCTGCTGTGAAATCCCCTGTGAATTCCCAAGGCAGGCTCACAGAACCTTCCCCTCACTTGCAAAGTTCAGTTTATAAATAAGAGATAATTGCTGTATTATCAAAACTATGCCAATAGTAGTAAAACCCTAATGCTGCTGAAAAAGGGATTTATTTATTTTTATGTTGACTTTGTGGTAAGCCCTGTGTCTCTGAAATCTTTGGCTGCAGTGGAGCAGATGGCACTGGCCAGTAGTCTGATTTTCTGTGGTGAAAAGCCTGAAACCTCTGTAAAACCCACAGAAACAATGGGACATTGTTGCCCTTTTATGATCATGTAAAGGAAAAGGGGATTCAATTTCATTTTGGCTTCAATTTTGTTTTGACTTCAATTTTTGTGTGGTTTTTTTACTACATGGTGTGCTTGCTTATCTGGTTATCCTCATTTCCTTTTCTGGAGTGAGAGTTAATTTTTAAATGGCTTTTTCATTTATTTTTTTTCCCCCAGTCAGGCTTTTAGAGGCATTCTAGTGTCATTCTCAGTGCATGCTAGTAATAAATATTTCTACTTGATTCACCTGCCAACTCATCTTTTATTCATCCTGCTGATGAAAACAATCTCCCACAGAACTTCTGTTGCTGAGAGAGTTCAAAAACTTTCCAATTATGGATGGAATTGATCACCTTTCCAGCTTAGTGTAAGAATTTTCTATTGCTTTTTTGCACATTTTTGAAGAGGTTAGGAATTGCAAAGTTCTGATGTTAATTAGAGCAAGAGGAAGAATGTAACCCAGGAAATGTAGCAACAGGTGAACCTGCTCATTGCAAAACACTCACGTGGTGCCCAGGGAATAACACCTGTAATCAAACAGCTCTCCTTGAGTTGTATTTTGCAATTATGTTTTGTGAAAATTGCAAATTGCAGCAGGAGCCTACGTATTTAGTTAAAATATAACAAAATTACTAAATAAATTTGAACAGGCTGTACTATTCACCAGACCACCTGATTGCTGCAGGTGTATATAAATTATTTTTGTGTAAGGGTGGCTAAACACATGACTTGATCTACAGAGGAAGACCTGGAGGCAGGCTGGGATCCTGGGCAGCCATGAGCACCAGATCTTCCTGCTTTAAATACATTTTCACAATGAAAATATGATTTTTAAGCTCTGTGGAAAAAAAAAAAAAAGGAGATGTATGAATATGCATCCATTTAAACTTTTATTTTTGTCTAAGGAGGTTTTCTCAGCTTGATGACATTTTAGCTGCTCTAAGAACTTTGCCATGAACTGAGAGGCATGGCTGTATTTCTGACAGGCTCCTTAGGAACACAGCAAAGGCTGGCTCTGGTTCCCAGGGTGGTGTTGAATTAAAACCAAACATGCCAGTGATGTAGGCATTGCACAGAAGTCAGACCTCGTGAGGCACTGCTCAATAGGACAATTCTACTGGGAAAGTAGAAAGAAAGCAAATGTGCACCTCTAAAAAATCAGTGAATTTTTGATTCCTTGGCCTGGAGTAGGAAATGCAGTGTTGTGCTCTCCATGGAAGTCACATCAATTTTCACTACCACAACATCCTGGGACTGTCCAGAGTCAATTGTCATCTGCTTGGAAAACCTGGGAGGAGTAAGAGTGGGAGCCCCTGGATGTGCACATTGTACCTCCATGTGCAGTGTGGTTTTATGTGTAAGATACCCATGACTGATGCTTAAGGATCTCTATTTTTATGGCTCTGCTGATCTCTATTTTGGCTATTGGCTGATGGAGTATATTTTTGCTTATTGCTGACCAGTTTTTGAACTTTGGTCTCTTTTCTATTTTTTTTTTTTTGTAGCAGAAATAGGTTGGATCAATAACCTATTAATAACCTATTCAAGCCCAAAGTTCTATTCATCTGCACTTTCCAAACAAGAGATATTTCCATTGTTCATTATTACGCCACTTCCATTTCAACCCTGAACTCATAAATCATAAATGAGCTTAAAGTATTCATTTCCCTCTTTCAGCACTACCTTTATCTGGTATTTGCTGACATGGCTCATTATAAGTTATTTTTGAGCACAGTCCGACCTTGTTTTCTGAACAGATGAATTCATTGTTGGAAAAGACTCTATAAATAGAATTTAGGGGCCCCCAAAATGAGAAATTCTAGCTCATGAGGATCACAGCTGGAACAATGTGATCAGATACACAGAAATTTTGAGCTGGTGAAATGAAAGCAAAGTCTTAGCTAATTGGTTCTGAACCTTTAAACAACACATGGGCAATTTTCATATTACTGTTAAGGGTGATAGAAACCATCTGGAAAAAAAGATTCAAGGCAGCATATACTGGAAGGAGAGAAAGAGGAAAAAATGAGGGCAGTTAATGCAAAGGAAAACAAATGAAGTATATACAATGGGATAAACAAATGTTTTCTGGTATCTTCTGCTATTCTGAGCTATCTCCACGTGAGGCTTGCATGAAATTAAAGTCTTATTAACCACTGTCAGTCTTCCTCATATGTAAAAGGCAGATATGACTCCTTAATCAACACTTAGTGCTGAAGGGGTGAGGTAAATTTATGGATGTGTGACTCCACTGTCTCAAGCAGGATTACTATAGGAAAATGCATAAATCCTGTAAACTCTCTACCCTCATGGAAGAGTAAAGACTCACTGCATCAGGCCACCACTAATTCCTCTGGGAGCTGATAACTCTGGGCACACAGAACTGATAACTGTGGGCACACAGTGCCTCCCAGAACTGGAACTCTGAAGTTGGGCATGCATGAAGACTTTGCTGTAATTCCTCCTTCATTGGCACGTTTCAAACATGGCTGGATGCCAAACCAGTCAGTTTTATTATCATGAAATAATACCCTAAGTAATGTATTGATTTCTTCTTTCCTCACTGGGGAACAAAGCTCATTGTGCAGGGTGAGCACCCTGAGACCCATAAAGAAATGAGGGGGAGCTGGAGGACATTTTTCTAAGTTATGACATTTGATATTTAACAATTACATTATCATAAAATCCCAGAGGGTTTTGGGCTCGAAGTGACCATAAAGCCCCATCCAGAACCCCCCTGCCATGGCAGGGACACCTCCCACTGTCCCAGTGTCCAGCCTGGCCTTGGGCACTGCCAGGGATCCAGGGGCAGCCACAGCTGCTCTGGGCACCCTGTGCCAGGGCCTGCCCACCCTGCCAGGGAACAATTCCTTCCCAAGATCCCATCCAGCCCTGCCCTCTGGCACTGGGAGCCATTCCCTGTGTCCTGTCCCTCCAGCCCTTGCCAATTGTCTCTCTCCATCTTTCCTGCAGCTCCTTCAGGCCCTGCAAGGCCACACTGAGCTCAGCCCAAAGCTCCTCCTGCCCAGGTGAACAATCCCAATTCTCTCACCTCTCCTCACACAAAACATACAAGAAAATACAAATATTGTAAATATCTGAGAAAGGAATAAAGGGCAGAAAGGGCACCCAGTGGAGTGAGAGAGTTTGCTGAGATCAGACCATGGTCGGAACAGATAAATCCTGTGAGCCCTGGCAGTGCCCAGCCCTGAGCTCAGACTCAGCCACAGGGCATGAACAGCCTTGGGAAAGTCCTGCTTCCTCCTCCTCACTATGAAATGTCTTTGACATGAGGTATTTTTCTTCTTCACACCCAGAACTGCAAAATTCATCGAGTTATGCCAAGCATTCGATCTTTCGAGAGGACTATTTAAAGAGATACTTTCAACTTTGAGAAACTGTGTTGGCTACAAATCTTTTTATTTTTTTTTAACTAAAACATCTAATATTTGTGTCTGAAAGATAAAGATGACTTTTCTGTGTTCATGGTACTGCATTAAGAAAAGAAGCAGTGCTAATGGCAAGACAGGTGGTTGGTTTCCCCGTTTCTCACATGGCTTTTGGGTGATCAGGGCAGCTGCTGGATTTAGACAAAACTGTAAATGCTTTTTTAGACCCACCTATACCACCCTAATGGGAAGGACACAGGCAGTACCTGAAATTATATTGTGTTGTGGTGTTTGTGACTTGTTTACTTCTTGTGCTTGTCATTTCTACATTATGTGTTAATGCACATAACTTGCATAACTTCAAGGTCATGTCTGTCTTTCCTCCTGTGTTTTTTGACATATAATTGAGAAATCATTCTTTCACTCCCCTAAAACTGGAAATTTCTTATGTACCTATGTAGATGAATTTTGTGGCAAAATTAGACTATCTAAATAGTAACTAGAGTATTCTGAAGTCAGAAGAAGGAAACCTGAAGCTCAAATTTGAATTTTATTCAAATTCAATTGAATTCTTTGAATTGTGCCTTATTACAATTTTGGTCCCTTCTCCAAAAACTAAAAATTCCCCCAAACCCTCAACCTCCATGGAAACAAACACCATTCTCTCAAAACGAAGCAAGTGTGAATGGGCAGTTGGTCTAAGCAGACTTTTAGTGTTTGTGAAGCTCAGACTTGGAGACAGTAGCAAAAATCCTGTGCACACAGTTCAAAACTACCACCTCACATTTGGCTGATTTGATGTGTGTTAGGATCCGAGCTGAAAGCACAAACTGACTTTTAAAAATCTATTTCAATTTTAAATTAAATTAGTGATCTTAATTACACTATGGGCAGTGTAAGCCGGGGCTGATAAGGAAAATAAAATAATAGAAAATCATGCACTGACCTGAAAAATAAATTTGTCATGCTCGTTTCAAAATTACTGAAATACTTCTTGCATGCTGGTCTTTTCCCTTTGGTCTCTGCGGATTGGCAAACTTTTTTCCTTCTGGCAAAGGATGTGTTGATTTACATCATATATAATGCTTATAAAAAGAAGAGGTTAAAAATAATACATTGCCTAAATTTTTTAGGCATACACACACAAAATTCATAAACAAGTCTCAGCAAAAAGAGTGAGGAAAGAGTGTAAAACACTCATAAACTACAAAACATTGGCAAGCAGAAGTAGATTTGGGTTATTCTATATGAAAGTCTCTGTGGTGTATCTTGCCTTCTCGTGTTAGTGGTTTAAATACAATAATCCCCATCCATAAAACAAGACACTGTGCTTGCAGTGACTGCCTCTGATCAGAGCTGCCAATCACCACTAGCTCACTGAATTTCTGCAGGGACTGATGCTGCCCTGCCTCGTCAGTCAGCAGCAGCCAGCCTGGTCTGCTCCCATCTGACTCACACCGTGTTTAATTGATACTGGCGGAGGAGGGAATTGTTTCACAGGAAATTAGGAACTGATTATGAGTGTTGAGCTGAAGGAGGCCCATTTGCTTTGTGCAGTGTCCCTGGAGGTGTTTAAGGAAGGACTGGATGTGTCACTCAGTGCCGTGGTCTGGTGACAGGGTGGTGTTGGGTCACAGGCTGGACCCAATGATCTCAAAGGTCTTTTCCAGCCTGGTTGATTCTGTGACTGTGACTCAGAGAATCTGTGATTCTGTGATTTATCCAGCCCAGATGAGAGCAGGGGACATTCCCACACAGG
This sequence comes from Buphagus erythrorhynchus, assembly GCA_013400855.1. Lineage (NCBI taxonomy): Eukaryota > Metazoa > Chordata > Aves > Passeriformes > Sturnidae > Buphagus > Buphagus erythrorhynchus. Next base: position 88,378 of record VZTT01007804.1, on the reverse strand, counting down.
TGTGTCCTTGGGGGGGCAGTTCCAAGCTGCACATCAGGTGAACTTTGGGACACTGGAAAAAACTCCAGCAGCTCCCAACCACCTTGGCCATGCAGCCACTAGAACAGATGAGCTCAGGAGCCAATTTTAAGAAGCTGTTACATTTCCCAGTCTTAAATCTTTTAAAAATGATGATTCACAATCTTTATTCGTTAATGGGCAGCTGATTCATCGCTGGTTATAGGGGAAATTGATTTTTGTATTGGAGCATAATTGTTCAGATTGCATTATAAAGACCATGCAATTACTTCTATGATTGATGTCTATTTGGAAGGTTTACAAGTTGTCTGTAAAGCCTATAACCTGCCAAGTTACAGCATTAGGGCAATCACTAAAATGATTTAAAGCAGTAATTTTTAATTTATGAAAAGGTTTTTCTTTAAAAAAAAAGTTTTAAAGCACTCACAGCTTTTTCAATGGCCTACAGAACTCTGATTTTCATTTGAAAATAAGATGTACAATAATTTTCTCTCGGTTTAAATAAACTGGATTGTTCAGTCACATTTCACAGACTTACATGCTGATTTTCACAGGATAAAAATTGCAATGTTTGGAGGTAATCAACAAAATATGAGGGAAATAATGTCTGCAATAAATTTCCCCCCCCTCAAGGCAGGAATGAAAAATCTTAATTTCCTATGAAAAGGTGATTCAGAATTTCCATCAGCACTTTTTAAAGTTAAATGGCTTATTCAGGATCAGATTATATAAAATCAAGCATTAATTTTAAAAGTTTCTCTGTCTAAGAGTTAAGCAGGCTGGTCCAGGTGGAATCATGACATAACAGTGCCATTGGTCTTCAAGGCCACATTTGTTCCATTTTCCCTTGGGAAGAAACTCGTGCCATGGCTGAATTGGGAACCTGCTGCTTCCTGCACAGTAGAGACGTGGATCATTCCTTAGGGAGAGCTTTACAAATCCTTTGTGAATGCTCTCTGGCTACAGGCTGACTTCTGTTAGTGGCTGAGTGATGGTTTGGGGGTTTTTTTGTGTTAGAGCACATTTTCCTAAATTTGCCTGGTAATTCCAAGGAGTTACCATACTGCTGGGAGAGCTGAGCTGAGCCAATGGCACCAAGCTGTTCCTGTTCTTTGGTGTCTCAAGATTAAAGGAACTGGCTCATTTGGGGATACTTTCATTCATCATCATCACCACCATCATAATTATAATACAAAAATGTAAAACATTTTTATTAGTAGCAGTAGTAGTAGTAGTAGTAGTAAGTAGTAGTAGTAGTCCTCCAATAATTTGGCCCCAAATACTTTGTTGGGCTTTCAGCAAGTCTTTGGCAAGCAGTAACTCTTGGTTGTCTCTCACTGTGGGTGTCTGTTGCAGAGGCTGAGACTGCTGAGCCAGGATGTTCACAGCTTTGGGTGTTCTGAGCTGAGGGAGTTTATGCCAATGATACTGTGAAATAATTATCTGAGAACAGATTTGTCCTGGTAACAAGGACAGAAAGCTTTCCCTGTTGTTATGAAGTGATTGCTAGCAATCACTGCTCCTTCTGAGTTGCAACATGTGCAAGAAGCGGGTGAAAACACAAAGTTAAAACCTGGAATTCTGGGGGAAAAAAGGAAATCCGTGAGAAGCTTTCAGGCAGCCTGTCTTCAAAATCTGTTTGTGTCCAAAGGCCAGACAGACTAGCTTAAAAAATGCTAACTATAAACTTGTAGAAAATGGAGAAGTCTTGAAGCCAACTGATTCTTTGTGTGATACTGATCTGTTTTCAAACACAGAATCTCTGTGTAACACTGAGTGTGACTGAAGTGTAACAGCTCTCTCTAGAACACTGAAAACTCCAAGTAGCTGAGTGAAATCCACTTGTGTCAGGCAAGGATTGATGGTCTGCAGCTGATGGTTGGTGTAGAGGCTTTATCTCTGTCCCCTTTGATAGGTTCTCCTTAGAGTTTCCAACTCTGGCATTTAACCCTCATGTTCATTTGGACACTCCAGTTTCATAATGTATTTTTTACAGTTTTGATGACAACTCTCTTTCTGTTTCATGTGTTGCTTTTAACTCTCCAGGGCTTGTTACTTCTATCTCATTATTATCATTCAAATCTTGTAAGAAGAGTTCACTCAGTGTGAGGGCATTTTTTGATCATAAAAGCACAAAATGGGGAGCCATGAGTTATCCTCAGATGTGACTGACTAAAGCTGTATTTATGTGAGCAGAAAACAGCTGGACCTCTGAACATCCAAAATGCTATGCAGGCTCTTCAGAGTATTCTCTTGCTTTTATTGGAGCCCTGATGGAAATTTCTGTTTTCCAGCTTTGCAGAATTCCCATTACTTTAATAGTAAGTGTGGAAATGTAGTTTGTGTAATTCTAACTTTTACCACAATCCTCTATACATTTCTTATTTAATATTAATACAACTAATTGATACAAAATGTCTTACCTTTTGCTATTGTCTTCTGAACTAATAATTGATGTCAAAATGAAAGTATAAGGAGGGTGGGGAGGAAATATCTGCTAAGAGATAGCCTAAAGTGTATTTATATAGATAAACAGCTATATTTCACAAATGCAATAGTAAGAGAGCTTAAATGTATTTACTTGTTGTTGTTGTATTACTTTGAATTGGGAAAAGATGCTCTCCTTGTCCCAATTTTCTCTGAAGCTCTGAGGACTGTGAATTGTTTAGAGGCAAAGTTAGGGAGTAACTGCAGCAGTGAATGAAAGCTGTCTGTTTTCTACCACACTTTAGACCAGTCAAAAAGAATTGTTTTTATATGTGAGTCTAAGTGGGAGATACAGAATGTGAAGATCCCTAATTCAAATTTGTGCTTTTTCAGAAACTTTGGCAACATCCACAGCTTTGCTCTGATGCTCTGTTGTCAGACCCCACTTTTCAACCACCTTATTTCTGTGTTCTTTTATCTGGTATTTCACCTCTGGGGAGGGAGCACAACAGGATTAATGAGATAATCTTATCTTCTACAAGGCATTGGAAATGGCACAAAATGGGATGTATTAATACTGCCTTTAGCCTACTGTACAAAGGTGTTTAAACATTAATTCTGTGATAGGGTTTGCCCTGTTAAATTTAACTCAAAATGCAGATTCAGGCCAACAGTTGTGCAGAAAGAGAAATGGAACAAGTGGAGCATCCCTGGTTTACAGCTCAGAAGGGAAGTGTCCAGTTAAAGCACAGCTGGTGCCTCTGAACTCGTGTTAATCCACACTTGTCAAATAACTGCAGTGCCTGCTCTGCCTGGGCACTCAGGCTCTGTGCTTTGGGTTTGCAGGGGATGAGCAATGAAATCTCAGCCAAGAACACAAATTTATGCATTCAACTTACTTGCTGTTGTATGGCATCCAAGATTACCTCTCTTCGTGGAGAACTGAGGAATATTGTCCCTGGCTGGTTTCTGGCACGTCTCTCTGAGCAGCCAGTGCTGAGACCATCCTGACACTGCTGCTAATGGCTGTGCATCCCTGTCACTTGGGATTTTCTGTTCTGCAGCTATGGCTGAGTATTTGTGTTCTGGAAGAGGGTGGGGACTTTGTATGGGAAAGGACCAGTTAAAGTTCTGCTCTCCACTGAAACAATAATTTAAAGATCAGTTTGTCATATAGTTTTTCTTGCATATGTCTTTAAAGTAGCAGCTGGAAGTGCCTGAGATCTGTGAAGCCCAGGCTGACTGAGCAGAACGTGTGCTTGCATTTCAGTGAGAATTTCCTGCTATCCCTATTTGCACTGGCTTCACCATTAGAAGAGAAGAGCCAAAAGCTCTGCTACCAAAAATATCTGAAATCCTACTGAAGTCTCTAAGCCATCCTACAGAAGGGCACCCAGCCCTCTAAAAGCAAGGAAGACTTGAACAGAATCTGTGGCTACCATAGACTATTTTTTAAAACTAATTGCAGAATAAAAGTTTCCCATATTTTTGAAAAAAAGCAACACTCAAAGACTGAGGCTTTTTGCGTTTTTTTTTAAACTATGGCTATTTAAAATTATCTCCTCCTGAGTATAAAATTATCTCCTCCTGAGTATAAAAGAGTATAAAAAGAAAATACTTTCTGCTGAAAGCATTAACCAAGCTTCCCAAAGACTTCTCAAAGTCTCAAATAGTTTATCTTATCCAGAGTTTGAAATAGCACGTGTCATACCAAACTTCAGTTTGAAGGTAAATACTATCAGTATGGGATATGTCCACACAGCATCCTGGTTCTAGGGTTTATGCACAGCAAGATTTGCCATCTCTAAAGCAGCAAAGCAGTGCCTGATATATTGCAGCACCATATTGTTGGGTTTTTTAAAGGCATATTTATGAATAACCACAGCCAGAACTTGCTTGCTAAAGAACCAGCATTCCAATTACTTGTACTCATGGAAATTGGGGATTAATGAGTCTGATCCACCACAGAGAGCAGTGCTGGAACTGGAGGTATGAAAACACACAAGCACTTTGTTCAGGTGGTGAAAAATCAGTTACAGAAGCAGCATGCAGCTGAGTCCCCCTGGCCCAATGAGAGAACAGAGTCAAGCTGTGACCAAAACACAGGGTAGAAAAAGAAGTAGTAGCTGTTCAACTTTAATTAGCTGTCAATATTTGTCTAGAATGCTCAGATAACTGATCCAACTAAATTAGAATAATTCTGTTTTAGTGGAGTGACTGCATATGAAAGCAAAGTAGTTAGCTCATTTCACTACAGTCTAAATGAAATGCAATACCATTATTTATCCATTTTGGCTAATTTTTTGTGTCTGTTCTGCAATTAATAGGCTGTCAGCCTACATTTCAATCAATTCCTTTTAGGAGCAAGAGTGTATTCTTTTTTACAGTTCCACTTAGGCAAAAATGGCTCCTCATCTGGCACCTTACAATTTATTTTTTTTTCTAGGTACGTGGTGGAAATGAAAGAGCTGAACTAAATACAAGAAGGAACAGTGTCAGCTGTGGGTAGAATGTCTAAACTCTGTGTCAGTCAAAGGAACAAAGGCATCTTTGCAGCTTTTTGCTCCAGGACACAAAGAGCAGTTGGGAGTTATTTTGCTGCTGCTCACAACTTGGAGCAGGTGCGAACACTGAGCACTGCCTGCTTACAGTAAAAATATCCCAGCCCTTCCAGAAAAGGGGCAGGAAATCTACTGCTGGAATCTGGAGGTAAGAAGAGCAGAAGTGCTGTGTGCAGATATGCTTGGTTTTGAGAAAGGATGAAGTAGTTCAGGTTCTGCACTCTCTGCAATGAGGGAATAGGGCTTTGCCTGCAGGGCTTCTCTTGGTTTCCAGCAAGGGGAATGAGAACTTCTACCAAAAATGTGTTTCCAGTGCATCTATTTTTTAGTACAGATTCTTTAGCAGTTCTAATTATGGACATTCTTTAGATTTTTATAGTTCTAATTATGGAAATACTTTAAACTATGTAATTCACTCTGATTCCAGTCTTTCACCTGTGAGTTTAGACATCTGCTAACCCACACTGCACTCACACCTGCTGAAAAGTGCATTTTGGGCTTCTGGGAAGGGGGATTCTCCCTCTGTGAGCTTAGGGAAGGTGAGCACCCCTGGCTGTGGGTCAGAACCCCACAACTGGCAGTGCAGGTGGCACAGGCAGCCCAAACTGCTCAGGTCTCACCTGAGAGCCCTCCCCTGCCTTTGCCCAGTGTCAGTGACAACAGAGTCTGTCTGTCTGTCTGTCTGCCACGTGGGTGAGTGGGGCATCGGAGTCAGTGTGAGATGGGTGTTTTATCAGTCACCTGGGCTGCTGTCAGCAGCCCTCCTTACCCCCAGCACCTCGCTCTGGGGATGAGAAAAGCCCCCAGACATTACGTACCTGACAATTTGTATTGTACTCAAACAATGGGGCTCACATCTGACACCGAGGACTTCTAAAAATCTTGGAAATAGACTGATAACACTTAGATACAAAAACAGCAGTCCGATATTTTTGATCTTTAATTGATAATTGTTTCAACTTTTCCCCTTTGAAAGCTAAATTCCAAGGGTATTTCAGACATTGAGAGCTGTCTGTAGCTTACGTAATTTCATTATGGAATAATAATGAATAATAACAATTATTTCATTATATAATAATGAATAATAATAATTGACATTATTTCATGCTGAAATGAAGAGAATTCAGAATTATTTCCCTCCACTTGCCAACCTGCTGTCAGGTTGTGTCCAAGAATAAGATCATTGCTTATTTCTCTGAGTAATGTAATCATAAAACTTACATATTTTTTATGTGCTTCTACATACTTACAGTATATAAATAATACTTCCAGATAAAAAGAGACTTCCAAGACAGTAGAAAAAGAAAATAATCAAGATTTTGACCTATTGTTTTGTCATCAGTCTGGAGATTTTCTTGCTCCATTGGGGTCACACAAGTGTGATATAGTGGGAGACTTGGCTTGGGTATTTAGAATGGATCAGGCAACTCCTGGTGGGTACAACCATCACTTTCTGGAGTGTGTGGTGATAAGTCAGTGGTAAGAGGAGCAGTGGTGTGAACCACAGCTTGTTTCCATCAGTGCACATTAGTGGTGTGAATGGGTCTGTCTAGAGCCATCCTCTGGGCAGTTTCCATGAGCAGGGGCTGGGGAGTGCCCAGCTGGGAGTGCAGAGGCACCGAAGGCTCCTGGGCTGTGCTGCTGTTCCTTTGTGCAGTGCTGGGTGCTGGCACCTTCACCCTGGCTCTGCTCACAGCTTCCTCAGGGAGGTTTGCACATTTTCATGTTAAGGGGAAGGCATTGCCTTCCTCTCAGAGCATCTTTGTGCAGTGGACTGGTTTTCTTTCTGAGGTGCTTGCACACAGGAGGTTGTGGGAAATAGCTGATAATCAGTATTTGCTCACCCTGACTTGCTGGTCCTGCTGTGCAGAGCCTGGGAGTCACCCCTCAGCAGATACCCCACACTAGGAACGTCCAGAAAAAGAGTTTCTTCCACTTCGATTTCCTGTCAGATTTTATAACACTAATAAATTGAGAGAAAGATGGTTTATGACAATGCAGCTCCTCTCTGATTATGGCTGCATCTCTCTTAAGCTTTCATATTTTAGTACATTTTCTGACAAATGGCAGAATTAAAAATAACTGCTGAATTTCTAAGGTAAGGGAAGGGAACTTTCTTACACCCAAATCAACTCATTGTGTTACTATATATTTTTCTGATGCCTGTGCTCTGATTGACAGTGTAAGTTATGAATCTCTATTAATTTTATTTTGGCCTATTTTCTGTTGTTTTCCCAAATAAAGCAGTTTTGGCAGATACAGCACAACAAGATATATAATCTTCAGTGGGCTTTCCCTGGAGCTAGACCAGACTATGGAGACCTGGAAAAGATAAAGAAGAAACCTGCTAAAGCATAAGGATACCCATGCACAGATATATGGATATTGTAGGTCAGCTTTAAAAATAAAGGGCAATTTTCCCCCCTTACTTCAATCATAATTGTAGTAACCTTTCAATCCTTTTGTTTTCATTTATTCTTCTAATTTTAGTGTTTCCATTGAAGGTCATAGTCCCTCTTCCAGCATTTGAAATGGTCAAATTCTAAAGCAGAGGGAGATTATGTGCAGAGGAACAATTTCCTAGTTGGATTAACATCCATAAATAAATTCATTAGTGTGCCTTAGGGGAGAAAGGCTGAAGGACTGAGTTTTCCTTGATGACCAGGGGGTTTTACTATCAGGGAACAGCTGAAATGCATAGGTATATGAAAATACTCAGCTGTAGCAATTGCTGCCCAGGCTTTGAATCTAATCTGGTCAGGTTTTTAATCCTTTCAAAGTAATTGGGAAATGAATTGCATTCTGTAGTCTTAAAGCATACCTTGGGAATAGTCTGTTAAAATAGGACAAGTTGGTATCACCCTATTTCCAGCCTTAAGCAGCCTTAATGCACTGGTATTTAGGACCAGATTTATTTCCAGAAGAAATAAGGCCTTATTCACAGACATCTTGTGAAATTAACTTAAAATTATTTCAAATATTGGCTAAGTGTTCATAACACAGATTTTTTTTTTTTTCACTTGTGCATTTTTTTGCCTAGATTGGCTATGAAGTCATATTGAAAGGTAACATGAGTGAGAAACAGCAATGAGAAGTTTTAAAGTACAGCTGGGGTTCTGTTCCAGCTTTTCTGATGCTGAGCCATGGATTTGTTTTTGCTGCATTTCTTTACCTTCCCATGCTGTGTCTGTCCTGGATAATACAGAGGCTGCTCTCTGTTCTGTGAGTGGTGCCAGGTGCAGGGAGCAGAGACTTTCTGAACTGGAGGCATTGGACAGCAGCAAAGCCCACACTGGACACAGAATTCCAGATGTGGCACCTTACAAGGCCTCTTCTCTCTTTTAAAGTTGTCCCTCCAGAGCATCTGCTTGTTCCTGTCTCCTGGTGTTATGTTTTCCTAGGTAAAAGTTGATTTGTTAGTTTGAACTAGTATTTAATTAGCTGCAGATGAGGTGGTTGTCATGGGAATTACAATCTTCCTTTGAAAAATCTTGCCAGTGATGTTAAGATTTTTATGTGCTGTGGTAAACTAGGTCTGATCTGGCCAGCATTCCTCAGGCTACAGGACATTGACCATCTAGACACCTTTCCTTGAGATTTGGCTCCAACTACAATAGTAAATATCAGAAATACAGTTCCCTAGGATGTTGATAGTAATGAGTAAAGCAGGTGATGCTGCCAAAATGTTCCTACTCTGTTACCCTGCTGTACTGAGCTGATGTGAGGTAACATGGCAAGGGCTCTGCCCACACAGGAGGTTCTAGTGCTGTTTATGGCTGACAGAGTTGTACCAGAGGTACATTCTGTTTTAAAAAAATGTGTTTGGATAAGAACATCTGCACCATCAATAAATAGTGAACTTCTGTCTGGCAGAAGGGTGAATCAGACATCTGCCATTAGTACCACATTCTCTTACTAAAAGATATATATATATGTATGTATATATGTATGTGTGTATATATCTATATCCTCTCCTAGTCCTTAAATGAGGAAATGCATCAAAGTCATCCCAAGGTTACATTTTACGTCTAGTTAATTCAATTCAAAATTATTCTTTTCAGTTACGTTGAGTATCAAACCATCAGACATCTTAGGAATTCTGGAAGTGACAAGCCCTTTAGACTCCAGCAACAATTTGGAAAACCTCATGTGATAGTACAGTCTCCATTTTCTAGGTTAGTTATCCCTCCATGGGCACAAATGTCCAGTGGGATAAATATATTCCCTATCTTCAAGAAGAGCCACAAGAACCCTGACAGCACCTGTGTGCACAAGTAGTCATGTAAGCTAAAGATCACGAATGTTTCCCCGAGCCTGTGTGCCCAAAATAGCCCAGGTTTGGTATCTGAAATCAAAGGGCTGCTATAAAAAGCTGCCTGGGTGCCTGTGGAGTGTCCATGCCATCCATCAGGGGGTTATTTTTGGCCTGAGCGTTGACACTGCCACTTAGAGTCACGGCAGGCAGGGAGGCACTGAGCCCGCAGCCCCAGCAGAGCCAGGCAGGGTCTGACAGAGGCAGTGGTCATTATATAACTGTGTCCTGCTTGGTGCAGCCTTCCAGGAGCTGCATTTCCCAGAGCAGCTCCAGCCCCACGGGTGGTGTCCCTTTGTGTGGCCAAGGCCCTGCATTGTTATCAGTCAGCAGGGCTGGGCAAGTGCCACAGGACATGTTCATTGCCCACCAGCACAGCTGGCAGCCCTCTCTTATCACAGCCTTTTTTGACCCCCATACTTGAACTCTGGTGCAGTGTAAGATTGCTGTTGTTACCCGGCAGATGTATCGAGCTGCGATGGTAGGGACAGAATTCCTCAGAGGGCAGAGACGCTCTTGGAACACGTGTTTATTGTGAGGGTCGTGGGTAAAAGGGGGCCCTGCTACCAGCTGCCAGCCCAGCTGATATCAGGGTCCCATGTGGCCAAGAGAGCGACTTCCTGTTACCTTGTGGCTTTATCCCATTCTATGTTGAATATTCTAATTCCCAGTCACCAACCAGTACAGAACACACCTCTTACTACATTTACATACAACCTATAGAATCTATAGGTTATAATCTACTATAATCTACATATAATCTACTTTCTAAATCTTAAAAGCTACCCCCTAATCTACCTTTTCCCTGATACCTTGGTGGGCTCCACCCCTTGGGCTCTCAGGTGTCCCTTTGTTAGCTATTGCTCAACCCACCTTCAGCTAATCGTTGTCTTCCTGCTTGGCCATGCTTTACATTTCAAAACTAGCCACCATCTCTATATCATTCACAGGTTTTATATTTTCAGAATCTCTTGCTAAGCAATCATATCTGTAAGCTTTTCCTGTCTCATCGTTCCCTACAGTGCAGCTGGGGGGTTTTTCTGATAGTTGAAGTACAAAGCTGTGTTTCCAAAAAAAAGTTTGTCCATTTTTCTCGTCCTCAGTGCCATTGTATTCGAGGGCTGTGCAATCTTATCCTCAGGAACCCCTGTAAATGTTTTTCAGGCAGCAAACTGAGGCCCAGACAAGCCAATTACTTGTTCAAGGTCACAGAGGCAGATGTGCGAGTTCCCAAAGTGTGGCTGTTCTCTGCAGGACTGCCAACCTCTGACAAGAGGTGTCCTCTGCTGGAAGACTTTACTGGGACACACAGGCTGGGAGGATTTACTGTGCTGGGCTTCTGGAGTAAGGTTTTACCCAAATGCCACCTTCTGGCCAGGGTGTTCTGCACATCCAGGGTGCCCTTCCAGCATGGTGGGGATGAAGGTGTAGGAGTGAGAGCAGAGCTCTGCTGCCTGCTGGACCTGCTCTGCCTGCCTGGAGAAAAAGGACTCGGGGCGATCCCTGGGCTCTGATTGCACAGGGCTTGTACAAGGCACTACTTAGGCCTTTTTCTATTGACTGAAACCAATGAACTCTCCATATTCACTTTCCCATTTCTGGCTGAGGCTGAGGAAGTTGAGGAGGGGCCTCAATTCATAACAAACGAGCAAACCCCAGCTGATGATGCCACAGCAAGTATTTTGTGTTGTGTATGGCATGTGGATATTCTGCTTTCAGGATACAGAGCTGAACACAATATTTCTTAAGATCCATAATAGATTTTTATACATGAAAGATTTTTTATTCTTGCATTCTCAGAGTGGTCTGAGCTCCCTCATCCATTTACTGAGGCTCTATTCAGCTTTTGCTGGTGATGATAACTCTATTCCTGCTCTTCTTTTTTGCCTTTTAATAGGTTTTGTAAAACAGGCTCTTCCCTAAAACAAGGCTTTCCTCAGGAGCCAGCATATCCCATCTTTTTCCACTGTATGCATTGTGATGAGCTCTTCACTCCACCCTGGGAGGCCAGAGTTTGGTCTGGCTGGAGCAGGGTTTGAGGAGCCCCCTGTGCTGGCACAGATGGGAGCTCTGGGGAACCATCAGTGCTTGCTTGTGCTCAGTTTACACCTCTCTGATCCTGGCAATGTGCCCAGCACACACAGACACTTTCCACTGGAAAATGTTGGGAAAAGGATAAGAAACAAAGTCTGTGGGGGATTTCCCTCTTACCACAGATTATTAGGCAGACAGACACAGTGTTCTGACCAAGTCCTGTCCTTTTGCAGGGCTCTATTTTCATTTAGAGCCACACCTCCATCACTTCTGTGTCTCTGGTTTACATAAGATCCTCTTTGAACATGGAAAATTGCATCCTTGCATGTATCACTCTGTGTTTGCCTCCTGCCTCATTGTTATCATCTTGAAAATGATGTTAAAAGCTCAGTTTTCTCCCTTATGAAGTGGTTAAATAGATTAAAATAAATCTTAGTAGTGTAAATGCAGCATGCTTCTTGTACAAATGTGAAGCAACTCTACCAAAATTGGTCAATGAAACGGATTCAAAATCAATTTAACAAGTGCAAAATTAGACTTTGAAAGCTGCTGGCAAGGAATTTTCTGTTATATGTTGGTAATGCAAATCTCTTTCTGCACAAACACTGAGAAATTTAAATAAGTCTAAGACAAATGCCATTAATTTGCACCTGAATTCCTGTAAAATGAAACCCCTGCCAAGTTTCCAGGGAATGTGTTTGATAAGGAGTAGGCATCCTTGTGACCTTACTAAATACTCTCCTAGTGTGGGAATAGATGTTGCATGCTGTGCCCAGTGAGAATAGCAGTGCTGCTAACTTTGTCCCAGATAGCTAAAAATGGGCTCCTCACACCTTGGGGAGTCACTGCAGAGCCCACAGGCTGAGGGGCCAGACCAGTGGGAGGCAGGAGGCTGGATTCAAAAATGAAGGGTCTGGGAAGAAACCACTCCTGCCTAATTCAAACTGCCCAATCTGGCTCCTTCCTGACTCTAAAGTTACTCCTGAAGGTTTTAGGTTGCAGCCCAGCCCATTAGTGATGGATAATTGGGGGCACAATTGAGCTCACATCACTCCTTCCACAGTTTGTTGACAGAAAAATGGCAATTCCCAGGTTCAAATGAGTGACACTAAAGGTGCAGGTGACATCACTAAACAAAAATACCACAAAAGTCCCTTCCACATTATGCTGGGTTTAGAAACCACCCCCTTTCTTCTCTCCCCTCTTCCCAGTTATTTTATATTTTTAATGGACTGAACTGCAGAACCTGACATGTAGGTACAGAGATCTGAATGCTGCATGAACAGGTTGATAGGAAACTGTTCACTCCCAGTTTCTAAATCAAGCACAGATGCTGGGTTTTTAATTCTAGTTGTATAAACCCTGCTTTGTAGCACATTTAAGACATTTCATGAAATGTTACAGTCAAGCCCAGGCATATTACTAAGTGAGCCTATTACTGAAGATGACTGTGCAGACTCTGTAGCTGTATTTATTGTTAGACTCCAAAGTTCACTTCATACTGAGGAGTACAATTTGTTCTTGGATAGATTAGCTAACCAGCAAACCAATGAACAGTTTCACTGTTTCACTGTCTGAAATAAATTGGGGCACTTCAATAATCCACTTCTGAAATTAATGAATGCACTGGCATGAAAATTATCATTGTTGGTTATATTTTTGAACAGACTTGACCCAAGCTTGTGTCTGTATTTGATGTTTCAGTGAAAATCTGTGATGGTTCAGTGATAATAAACTGTGTAATAGAATTATGAATCTATTTTGCTTTTGACAAAACACAGCCAGATTTTCACAATGGGTCTTCTTGAGCCTGACTTTCAGATATTCCTGCTTCAGGAGTGACAAGCCATATAAAAATTAAGAATTAGCTCTGCCAACTGACCTATTTCAAAGCATAAATGTACTTCAAATTTACATGGTGTAAGAGTTGGGGGGAAAGAAATAGATGCAGGTGTTTACAGTGTATTTCCATTGAAAACATGGATGTTGAGTGAAATATGTATTTTACTTTTATATCCATGTGGCTCTCCTACTAAGTTTCTTTCTTGAGGCTTATCAGGTTTTCAAATGTCACTGAAATATTTTAAGTCCCAGATTTATTATTTGCTATTTTCAACATGAAAGTGTAAGAAATTTGTAACGTTTGCAACACAAAACAAGATTTCACTGAAAGTTCCTATCCCATGGCTGAATGAATAGCAAGGTACTGTATTTTGTCAGAAATTTGAAAGAACGTTGACATTAAAATATTGAAATTCAGGTATTCTTGTCCAAATTATTCACATTCTCTCACAGTTTCTAAAATATACTGTTTCAAACATCAGAAAAAAGTCTCACTTTTCAATCAAATGAGCCATTTATGTTGAGTTTTCAGGCTTTTTTAAATGCAACTAACATTTTGGGATTTTAAAGAATATATAAATTATCAAAATTACCTGGCAAACAAAGCAAAATTCTTTATTGTATGGAATCTATCCAAATATACCTCCACTTGCCTGCAGCTTTAACTGCAAGACACTCATTCTGCTAACAATGGGCTTTAAAAAATATTGCTTGATAAACTCCAGGCTATGCAGATATAATTTCCAACTGGAGTCTGCAGTGTTCTGGGAATCCTTGCATAATCTGGCAGTGGCTATAAATAGCTCTAGCAGGGAAGTGTGACTTGTTAAAGTCACTGAGTGCTCGCCACAGCCCAGCTCCCCAGTCTGTGTGGGGCTGCCAGGGACTGGGGAGCTCCTGCAGCTCAAGGTGACTTCCCAGCAGGGCAGGAAGGAGGTCCTGAGTCAGTGTCTTAGAAACNAAGAAAAACAAATTAAAACCACAGCCAAAAATCACACATGCTCTAAAAAGGTGGACTCAAGGAAAGGCCATGTAAAACAGTTCCTGGAATATGGGAAATAGTTTATAGCAAAGTTTGAAAATGCATGATAGGTCTATGAATATGCAAGGGGCTGATGAATTTAAGGGCTGTCTCCAAAACAGCAGGGCTGCTCTTGGCTGAATGCTGAGCACCCAGCCAATATAACGTTTTGCTTTATTGTTTGTCTCTTATTGTCTTTTATTAAACCTTTTAAAATCCACCAGGAAAGTGAACCTCGTTTTTCACAAGCGCTTCCAGTCCTTTTCCCTTTTGGTGCCTCCAGCCTGGGATATCCCACAGTGGGTCAGGAAGCCCAGGGGCTGCAGGGCTGCCCTCAGCTGTGGGCTCTGCTGAGCCCCTGCCATGGAACAGCTGAGCCTTTGTCACTCAGGGAGTAATGAGGATGTAATTAATGAGAATTGTACCTTCACCCTGTTTCTGGGTGCTGTTCACAGCCCCTGGCTGGTGGGAGAGGGGCCAAGGCTCCCACAGGAGCCACGCAGAGACCACCCCAGGCACCAGTGCCCAAGGGAAGGCACAGCTCCCAGGAGGATGGAAAGGATTCCATTCCTTTCCAGGTTTCTCATCCCAGTCTTGCCAGACCTGGTGGCAGGAACAGGGAGAGGAGACAACAGCAATGCAAGAATCAGCACCTGAGTCCAGATTTCTGTCTGGCTGATGGCGTGCTTGCTTCCTTTGTGTTTGTTAGGTGCCAGTCTTTGAAGGGCATTTTGGAGGAAGAAAGTGGCTCTTTTTGACCTTCCCAGATCTGTGATCTCAAGGTGTTTTCTGTAGGTCTGTTCCTGTGAATCTTTCTGAATCTGTACAAATGACTTGCTTCTGCTGTTACTATGGAAATCTCTGAAATAAAACTCCATTTCGTGTCATTTCACTCGCTTTGTCCATGAAAGACAATTGCTTCCTCCTCATTGCCTTCTGTGAGTCATCACATTCTCTGCTGTCAGGCCATCAAATAATTGCAAAAGTCTACACTCTCAATAGCTGAAATGAAAAAAATCAGCCTTTCTTACCTATTTTCTCCAAAACTCCAAAGTATCAAAAGACCTAATCCTAAAGGCTGCTGAAGTATAAATCAAATTGGAGGCTGACGGGGAGATGGGCAAGCGGAAATTTCACTGAAGCAGCTAGGGTGTAGAAGTATGAAAAGAACAGAAGAAGGTCATTTTGGGTTTCTGTCATCCTCTCTGAATGAGGGAAAATGGTATTTTGTAGCTAAACCATTACTAGGAGGCAGCCCCTCTGAGGGTTTATGGTGAGATCACCACAGGAGGGAAATCCTGAGCCTGACATTCATGTGCCAGCTCAAGTGCTCTCCTTTCCTTCCCTGCCAGGAAAATTCTGTGTGGCTGCACCACTTGTCCGAGCTATTTCTATTTTAATGGGCCTCTCGAGCTCGCTGGCACTGGTTTTACTGGGGCAGAGCTTTGCTCCTCACCTGGGCACGAGTCCAACCTGAGCAGGAACAGGAGACCTTTCCTGCAAAACTGCAGGGTGCTACAAGATACGTGGAAACTCCAAAAATAAGTCTGAAAGCAGCTTCCAGGCACATGGTTGCAGCTGGGAGAAATTTTGGTGTTCTTCACAGCTCACTGCTGTTTCGATAACGTGCAAAGAGAATCAGCCTCCAATTTCAAATGACTCCTGTAGAAGTCCCACCTCTAAAAAGGAGAGCTTGTACATAAAACACAGTTCTAAGCTAGTAGGAAAGAGCCATTAAAGGGATCTACAAGTTTGCCTCTTAAGTTGGTATCATTTACAATTTTTTAAAAAGAAATCAAATTAATATTTCATTATTTTCAAGGCTTGGAAGCCCCAAGAAATATTTGTAGAGCCATTATTAACACTGGCCCTTAAGTCTGAACTATCAGCCCTTTTCTTTAGTTCCAGTCTGTTCCAAATCAGAAAAGGAGCATTTTTGATGAATTCAATAAAAATAGCAGACAGCAGGCATCCACTTATTTGAGACTTGCTAGAGTGTCAGGCATTATTCAGATTTTATATCTAAATACACATTTTCTGAGGACTTAAAAGCTGTTTTTCACCAATACCCAGGAAAGGTAAAAATGTAAAAACAAAATAGGAACTGGATCCAGAAAATGTTCACCAGGCCTTCCCATGGTACACACTGGACTTTTTTCCTTCTGTCTTTTGCCAGTGTCTCTGGAAAACCTGCAGAGCAGCAGAAACATCTTCCACTCTGGAGGTCACTGTCCCTGGAATTTTTTAGACCAGGTGGTAAAAATGCTTTCTTTGAGGACAGTGACTTCAATTACTGGATATTCTCAGCCAAAGAAAGAAACAAGTCTAATGATTCTTCCTCAGATTTGCCTTCTGAGATAAGGAGGAATCAGCTGGAGTCCTGGGAAAACTGCACTGAACTCATGGAAGTTATAATCACTGCCAGCCATTTTCTGTGTAGCTTAGCTTCTTATGAAAATGAGATTTATATTATCACACTCTCATCAATAACATCATTATCTTTCCCTGGAGATGTTTTATACCCATGGGACTAAAAATGTGGAGGTCTGATTCATAATTAAGTTCCAATAAAACTGAAGGCTGTCCAGAAGAGAAAATCTGTGCTAAGTGAGGGGAGGAGAGGGACAGCCTGAGTGCCACACTCTGCTCAGCAGGGCCAACCCACAGGCACAGGGACATTTCAGAGCACATGGAGACAAATGTGCTCCTGCAGTGGTGTAGGTGAGCATCTGTGGAGGTAAAGAACACAAACTGATAGAAAGCAGCCCTTTCATCATTTCCAGTCCTCACAGAAGAACTTGTCTTCCAGCAGTGGAGTTTTTAGGAGGCTGGAGACCTGCAGAGGTGCAGAATTACACTTTGACTCTTAGCAACACACCACTTTGGTCAAGCAGTAAACAGAAAAGCTGCTTTTGAAAATCTGACACAGAATTTATCCTCAGAATTTAGGTTTTCCTTCAGCAAGAAACATGCATATACCCTGAAATATGTACTAGCAGTTAACACTTGTTGAAGCACCTTGCTGAATTACATTCACATACTATAAAAAGGTGCATGTAATATTCTTCACTACAGAATAGTAAATCCCTTGACTTACTATAATCTTGATTCAAGCAGAATCAAGGAAAAACTATTACAGAAATAGTTTTTTTTTAAGATCTGGGTAAAAAAACCTGAAGTCCTTTTAAACTCCCATCAAGCTGTATCCTTGGCAGAAGTCGCTATCTTGGCTTGACATGCAGTATTGGAAGCGTGATTCCCAAAATAGCCCATGGCTGCCAACAGGCTGATATCTAACTGGAACAGAATCTTTTCCATTTTATCAGGCATATGATTTTTCAAAGAAGCTCAGCTGGTTGCTGTAACCACATGAAAGGTTTCCTACACAAATCAGGAATGGGCAAAATTCACTAGTGCTAAAAGAGACCAGGGTTAACAAGGTTACTGAAACTAAGTCTCTCTTTTGGATGTTATTATACTCAGCTTGGGGAGTCTGCATCACATTTACAGTATATTGAGTCTTTTTGTGTTTTGCTGAGTGTCTTTAGCAATGGTGACACCAGGGATTGTCACTGTCCCTTATCAGTTCTGGCTGTGCTCAGACTGTAGTTCAGGCAGGTTCTCTTTGTAGCAGGGCACAAACCAGAGTGGATTTCTTACTTCACTCAATGAGCCACGATTGCTAAGAAGCTCCTGCTCTCTTCAGAGGTATTGTTTGCCTAGTACTTTGAAAGGGAGGGCAGATCCTGGATAAGAAGCCCAATTAATTCCTCCAGTTGCAGATCTGTGTTTAGAACCATGATCAAAACATAAACAACCATTTCATTTGATTTTTCAGAAAAAAAAAAGAACATGACAGTTAACAGAAACCTCTAATGGACACGAGAAGACAATCCTATGTATTTTAACAGTCTTGATTTGTATCTCATCACCATTATTTGGGTCTTCTGTGTTCTGCTGCTATAATTTTGGGGGGATTGTATGGAAGGTGTTTAGTTCCTGTCAGTGCTGTTCGTAATGTGCTGGAGGTGCAGCAAACTGGGAGTGGTCCAGACTGGGTGCCAGGTCCTCACTCCTGCCTGTGCCTTTCAACCAAAGAGGGAGTTACAGGGCTGGGGGCACTTGGGAAAAGGGGTTGGGATTGAGCTGATCAAGTGCTCATCATTTTGGGATTGTCTCTTTCTTGGAAACAGTAATACCTCAATCTTATCCAGGGAACGAAACTTGCCAGGAGCTCAGTTACTCTGAGCTGCTTTAAAACAGATTTAAATGTAAAGTTCTTTCCGTAAATTCTTCTCAGATGAACAATGTGCATTTCAGTGAGGTGAAGTGAGACTTGCTTCCTGGATTATTCCTTATTTCGGCAGCTTCCTGAAAAATATTTCTTCTAGGAGCCAATCTTCTTGTGGAATCCTTAGGGCGAGAATCTCTGTGAGCATCACTGTGAGCACAGGCACCAAGTGCAGCCCCAGGCAGCTGCTCTCAGCCCTGGAATCATGTCCCAGGGATTTAGTGGGAAAATCCAGATGAATGGGCTGTTAGTGAGACTATCAGTTATCAGAGAGATAAACTCTCTATAAACACACAAATAGGCCAACTTATAATCAATAGGTTTCTGTTTTTTCTTTTTTAAATTTTTTTCCTTTTAAAAATGTAAAAAGGTGAAGTTTACTTTGTTAAATCAATGATTCTGGATGTATAGACTAACTTTATAGAGGAAATGAGAAAATTATTAAGCTATTACATGTTTCAGTACACTGACATGTCTCTGTTTATTGAAGATTCCTAACTGATAGGAAGGAGCAAAATAAATAATTTTAGGTTAAACTCAAGAAGATCTCTAACATAGAAAGATGTTTTTTGAATGTGCAGCAGTAACCTTTTCACCTTTGGTGTTTTGGGGGATTTTTTTCTGGCGTTATTTAATAGTGAAGTTTTCAAAGAAAATTTTGTGCAGTTGCAATACTGCTTTTACCTGCTCTGCATGTTGTAAGGAGAAATTTTCATGGAAAAGCTCTGGCACTTAAGGCTTGATCCATATATGAGATTATTAGTTCAAAGAGTATCTGCTTCAAGCAAAGTCACAAAATAAAGAAATATGTTTCATATTCTTCTCTTCACCTGAATAACAAAGTGTTACTGCTTTAACACATGTGTAGGGCTTCCTTTTTGTGTCTGTTCAAACTCCACAATGTATTTATGTCCAAGTATCTTCACACATGGCTCTATTGAGTTTGTATCCACTTTGTTGCATTTATGCAGGTGATTTATGTTTTATAAAAGCAATATATTGGATAATTCTTATCCATATGCTAAAATTAGATAAATGAAGATTGGTATTGAAAGATAATATGTTTTAAATAAAGCCATTAAAGAATGGGGGCAGTGTGGACAGAACCTCCCCCAGCAAACAGGCAGGGGCATGTTCAGGGGTATCTCAGAGACAAATAATGTCCATAAAAATGGGTTTATCATTACTCCAGAATGGAGAGTTATCAGCAGCTGGAGACTAAGGCATTCTAGAAAGTCAAAGAGAATCATTCTAGGAAGCCTCAGCTTATCACCAGCTTCATCCCCCAGCCACATGGTAAGAAAACTGCACTGTGCCTTTCCTCAGCAGTGTCCTTAGAGACTTTCAGTGCTGGGGACTAAAATATTCCAGGGGCAACTGCTCTGAAAGTTCACTGTTATCCTTGGAAAACTTTGCTAATGTCTAACCCGAACACTGTTGGGGTTTTTTGGTGTATTTTTTGCTGCAATTAAATCTCTTTTTTTTTCTTTTCCTGTCCATCTGGGGAGTACTTATTTGTGATCCCAGTTTTCAATGCTTTAACCAAGACAATCCCATTTTGTTCATTCTTACACAGAATTTAAAAAGTCCTTCAGTGTAGCTCTGAATTTTCTTAAACTCAGCAGCAGCTTTCCTGAAGAATGGCCCCAAAACCAGGGCCCAGAGGTGGCACCATTGCAGAGCAGAGTAGAAGATTCCTCCACTTTCACTTAACCCTCTCAGGCTGCCACATCCCATTTTTGCAGCTGCATTAGCAGTGTTGGTTCCCTGACTCATGTCCAGCTCTGAGTCACTGAGGCTCCCAAGTTCAGCATTAATGTTCCCTCATCATTTATTCCCCACCTTGTATTTTTGCAGTGGACTATTTCTGTTTGGACCAGTATAACACTTCTTCCTATTGACCTGCATCTCTTCTCAGACATTTATTTATTTATACTTTTATTTATCCCGGGCACTTGCAGGCTCAGCTTACTGGCATTTGCAAATTTAATAAGGACATTCTCTGTTCCATCTTCCAAGTCAGCACTGAGAGCACAAACAGGATTTTCTGGGACAGAATTAGGCACAAGTCCTTCAGTTTTCTCCGATTCACTGAATGTTGCAGTCTCAATGTCCTTTCTCTGCACAGGTCCTGCAGTAATTTCATCCAGAGGATATTTCCTTGTGTGGATGTTCCAGGAGACAGCAGCCAAGGCTTTACTGGAGCTCAGACATTTGACTCCCACTGCTTTTTCTCCATTCCCAGGACCAGTTGTCTTTGAGAGAAAGGAATTAGATTGTCTTGACTGAGTTTGTTCTCGGTAAATCCATGATGCCTGTGAATCTATGGGTTTCCCATTTTGATAAAATGTGGAAAATATGTCAGTACTTTCCCAGGAATTTTAATTAATGAGTACAATTTATAATTCCCTACCTGCTAATTGCTTTCACTCTTTCTTAGGATAAGAACTGTGTTTCTTTTTCTTTTCCCCATTGGTACCTTTGTGCAGTATTTCTGAAAGAGAACTATTACGAGCTGCAGCACTGCTTCAGTTACTTCATTAAATAACCAAGGATGACAAAATTCTCCAAGCCCATATGAAATCTCCCTAATCCTTATTTTTCCTCTTCTAGTTAAGATCCTACCCCTCCCTCACTGGTACTAATTATGTTAGGATCCTGATATTGCAACCAATCTTTTTAAAAAGGGTGATGACAAAAGCTAATAAACACCTCAGTCTTTCCCAGAGCTGCCATTTGTTGATCTCTTCCAAGTCAAGTACAGAGATTTTCCTTAGACTATTTTTGCAAGCAGTCTGTGGGTCTCACTGGCTCCCACTCCAGGAGATTCCATTCTGGAAAATGTTTTTACTGCTATCGTTCAGATTTCTTACGATGCAATCATATAAAGTGCCTGAAGCAATGAGATTCTGAAAATCTCTTTGGCTATTACTAGCAAAAATCTTTGTCTTGAGCAGAGGACATAGGCAACAGGTACAATTTATATAATTTCTAAAATTTGGCTTTAGTTTAGGCTACATACACTTAATTGCATCGTTTTCAGGTTTCAGACAAACAATTTTTTTTTCTTGTTTGAGAGAATAAGCAAGCAGAAATTAGGAGATTATCTTCAGAGGGATTATGAATTTAATCACAGGATTGCTCACAAGAACACAGATGCTCAAGTAAGAGTCACGTGGAGGATGGAAATGTCCTCATCACCAGGCTAATGGCATCTTTAATTGCTTTCCTTACTTACAAACAGAATTGAATCAGTGGAGAGAATTGCAATTTAGCTCTGTTTATACCATGAACAAGTACAGATCATATTTTATTTATTTTGGGCAAGATAAGCTCCTAGGAACATATCTCCTATATTGTCTTATACCCTGGGAGATAGATCTTAAATTCTCCAATACATTGCAAAATATAAAATGCAATTATATGTATATAAAAGATATAATCTATGTCCCTTTTCCACAGGAGCTTCAGCAGGTGTGGAATTCTGACTAGCCTCAAGGCCAGATATATTCCTAACATTTTGGCACTTTGATGTCAGGAGCAGACTTTGTATTCCAGTGCTGCAGGAGAGTTTGGAAGAGCAGCAGAAGGGATCTGGAGAGCCCCACCCGAGCAGGCAGCTGTGTGCTGGTTTTTAGGGAAGTGCTGAGGACCAGCAGGATCTCACACACTGAGCTGCAAGAGATTTTATCCTCTACAGCCAGGGGACATCTTCTGTCCATTCAGATTCCACAGCTCTGGTTCCCCTTCCCAACTCTGCCCCTTCTTCCTGCTCACCCACACAACAGAGCAGGGTTTCCTTTTTGTCCTTAAAGGTTCTTTGGGAGGAAAGGTGGTGGTGGTGTCTCCTTTTCTGGTAAAGGCAGCTGCTCAGGAAGGAGATATGGAAATGGAAATTCTTTTTGCTTTAAATATGTCCAAGTGTAAGAGCTCAAGACTGATTTCCATATTCCCTATGCTACAGAGTTGTTCTATCTTTATGCCTCTCTCAGAAAAACAGGGAAAACTAAAAATATCAGGCATCTCCAGATGGTTGAAAAGAATTCAGAATCACCATTTTGGTGCCGATTTTCAATTAAGCCCAAGTTTTATTTTGGGTACCAAAGGCTTGGATCCTCCGAGCTTTATCTTCCTAAACCCCATTTGACTTTCATGACAGTTTAATGAGAGTTAAGTGCCAAGTTACTCTCAGAATACTGAGCAAGTGAAGTCTTTGATTTACTCTGGCTCTCAGTTTTGAGCAAAAGACCCTTAGCATTTTGCAAGATCCCTCCTGGAGTGGCAAGGTAGGGACAGAAAAATGTGCTTTTTCTTTCCTGTTTGATTGCCCATGACAATTTTTTTCAATTATAGGAGTTCATGTTCTTCAGTTCCACGAGCACCTCCTGCCTCTGGAACTTGGCTGCTCAATGTACCCTGGACTAGCTTAGGTTTCTGCTTCCCTTCTGAGTTGTTTACGAGCTGTTCCCTTGTCTTTGCTGTTGGGCAAATGCTAAAAATAAGAATTTGCTTATCTAATTTGTATGGATCTTTACAGTGTATGTGATTTCACTGTCTCCCTTCCCCTCGAGCACTGGACAGATTTTCCAGGCCTTCTGACTGTGGGCTCTGCATTCATTGCTGTCATAAGTCCCAGGATTTTTCCTTTCAATGCTGACATGTTAAAATAAGATACTCCAATTTTTCCATAGGGAATACTTAGAGTTTGCAGTTTCTTCTTTTTCTGATTGAGCTCTGTACCTACTAACTCTGTTCTGATTATATTTCTTTCACGTCCTGGATATCTAATTAACACCTTGCAAAATTGTTTACATTAAGCATGCCTAAAAATGTGCTTACACCTATGAAGTGATTTTTTCATATTTCTTTGGGTAAATTTTTTCTTGGTGCCAGCTGAATAACTTGTATGACAGAAGAATCAGGGTAAGCTCCCCTGTGCTGACAGCCCCTATGCTAAAAGCTTTGCTTGAGATGCCATCTCAGACTAAGATCAGGTTATTCTGCCTTCAAGCCTGCCCTTCACTGCCCATTCCACCAAAACTGTTCAATGTAAGTTCCTGTTTGTCAACTGCAGCATTGGTTTTTTTGCTTTTTGGAAAAGCAACTGCAGTACAGAGGTCACCAAATAGGCTTTTTTCTGGTCCAGTTTGGATTTAATCAGAATAGGCACAAATTTCAATTATCTCTCTCATGAATCAGTGGAGGTTTAAAAGGTCACCTCGGGATGGCACTTTGGGATACAGAGATGATTGTTTAAAGTTATACAGACACAGTTCTATCTGTACCCTTGCAGATACCTCAAATACACAGCCAGTATAATTCAATATCTGCTACAAAATCTGGTGTTTGCAATGCTGAGTGTGTGTCTTAGGAGAGCCTTACCTGTATATCCCTTATGAACTCTGATCATGAAAAAGTCACATACCCCTAGAAGTTTACAGATGGTAGGGAGCATTAAAATCACCCCCTCTCTTCTTTCTGTATGCATCATTCTTTTTTGGATTTGAACTGAGGAAGTGATATTTACAGAGCAGTGAGTTCTGTTTTGACAGTTTGGAATGAGGTATGAGTCTCCAGCTGTGGAAGTGTTTTACCACCGTGCAAACACAGCAGAGCAAGGACAGGGATCAGGTGGCAGTGCTGGCTTGCAAGGGCACAGGGTCAGGGTGGGCTGGAATTTGTGTGAATACAATAAAATCAGCTGTGAGACAAGTCAAAATAAATACATTTTATAAAAGGTTGCACAAGAGAAGTAAACAAACTGTGCAGTGGAAGGTAAACAGGGCTGAGGAGGATCCTGGAGGAGCCCAGCCTCAGTGCAGGGAGCGTGTGAAGGGCAGGGATACTGCAGATATTCTGGAGGGTTTCTAGAGCTGTACAGTTAAGTGACTGAACAAGCATGTGTGCACCTATTTACTCCCATGATTGTGTCCTCTCATGGTTGGGATTTTGCCTGTGGAGGAGCAGACCTGGCACTGGGTTTGAATAAGGAGCTTTTGCCCAGCAAGTGCATCAGAGATGTCATGAACACCAACACCTACACCTGTGGACCCTACCTGGGCTAAGAGCATTTGAAGAGTGATGCCTTGGGGTTTTAGCTTTTGTATTTTTCAGAATCTCTGCTGCTTAGTGTGTAACTCTGAAACTTCATATTAGTTGTTAGTAAGGTCTCTTCACAGGGCAGTCAGACAAAACAATCCTTTCCCAGCTGGAGAATCAAGGACAGCCAGTACCCAAAAAGCAGAAACAATGGTGAGGGAAAGGGGGCAAGCCAGGGGGCTGAGACTTCATAGCCTGGGGCTGTGTTTGGATAATTGACCCCAATGTGTAGATGAACCAAAACTCATAAAAGTGTAAAAACTCGTGACCTGGATCCAGCTTGGATTTGATTTGGGTGTAGCCCCATCCAGGCTCTTGCACTGTCCAAGGTGAATCCTTTCAATAAATTCCTATTTTATTCCTTTTGCTCTGTCTAGTCTCTGTTCCAGGTCAGCCTTTCCAGGCAAAAAGAGCACAGGACAAACTGAGTTTAGCACTGAGCTCAGTAACCAGCTGGCAAAACTGTTATTCTGGGAGCAGCTCTTTAGGCAGATTCTGCCCCAGCCACACCAGCATGGACACACATTCATTTCCAGGACTCTGAATCTGTCCAGTGAGCTCATTGGCCCTACAACAGTTTGGTCCTAGTGCAATCTTAGTTTTATTCTAGGATAGGTCAGATTCCCTGAGGCAATAATGAAACATTTCAGACCTCTAGCACATCTCTCTGACAATGATACAGGAGTAAAATAGGTCAGAGTAGTTTAGGGCTGATTTTGAATCCATGAGATAGAACACACTAGAGTTTTTCTAATGCAGGAGAAGAAATCCTAGGGACTGAGAGATCACTTACTCCAGGGAAGATGTAGAGAGAGAAAACAAAGCTCTAAAAAAAAGAAATTCAGGAGATTCTAAGGCTGCTAAACCAGGCAAGATTAAATAAATTAATGACTTCAGAGTAATTCAGTACAGTGTTGACTGCCCTTTACAAATACTTGAAAGGAGGTACAATTCTGATAAAACAAAGTACAGTATATAGTGTGTGTGCCAGGGGGGTATACAACACATAACTTATACACATCTTCTGGACACAGCAGTGTACTAAAATACAAGAATAACCAAAGAAAAGTTTAAAAAGTTAAACCTAAGGACCAATAACATAATGTCAATAACATTTGGAGTTGTCTGAAAGCACATATAGCTTGTAGTTTTTAAAAGGTAGATAAATCACTATTCTAAACAACACAAGTTTTTCTCTTTAAATAGAGAATTAAATCCAGATTTCAAGAAAACTAATATCAACTTTTGAAGTCATCTGAAATTATCCATAGTTTGTAAGATAATTTCTGAAGGTATGTCTAAAGGAAGAGTCAGCCTATTCTCATGACAGACCCCGATCTTTTAAAAAATCTATTTAATGAAAAAGCACAAGAAAAATAACCAGTAGCTGGAATTAGGTCAAGGCCTACAACAGAATATTTAATTTGGCTCAATGAAGGGGCTTGGATTTATAATTTGTTGTTAATCTAGGCACTCTTCTTGTCCTCATTTATCTTCTCTTCAAAGCTACTGAGAAGAGCTACAGAAATGCATTCAGCACATTGTGGAAACAGTCTATGCTCACATCGAGTAATGAAGAAATAATGGAATTAATTGCTGTTATGTAATGGCACTTGGCAAATTAACGTGGACTGCTACACAGTAAATAAATAAAACCATGTGCTATTTCTGGAACAGCACTTAGAAATAGCTCGACCAGAGACCTGGAGCATCCAGACTGATGGGTATTTACACAGGAAACGCTGGCATCAGTGGCTGTGGTGGTGAGGAGGACTCTGGTGTGTGTGCCCAGCTGCCCCTGGCACACCCTGCAGCTCCTGAGCCCCTGCTGCCAGGGCCATTCCAATAATCCCAGCGGCTCCTGGTGCTGCCTGGAGTTGGGTGTTCCTCCAGTCCAGGGGTTTGCCAGATGCCTTGATATCCCATCTGGGTTGCCAGAACTGTTGCCTGGAAAGGCTGATCTGGCACAGAGACTAGACAGAGCAAAAGGAAGAAAATAGGTATTTATTGAAAGGATTCACCTTGGGCACTGCCAGAGCCCAGCCAGGGCTACACCCAAATCAAATCCAAGCTGGATCCAGGTCACGAGTTTTTACATTTTTATAAGTTTTGGTTCCTCTACACATTGGGGTCAATTATCCAAGCAGAGCCCCAGGCTATGGAGCCTCAGCCCCCTGGCTTGCCCCCTTTCCCTCACTGGTGTTTCTGCTTTTTGGGTACTGGCTGTCCTTGATTGTCTAGCTGGGAAGGGATTGTTTTTTTCTAAGTACCCTGTGAAGAGAACTTACTAACACCTAATATGAAGTTTCAGAGTTACACACTAAGCAGCAGAGATTCTGAAAAATATAAAAGCTAAAACCCAAGGCTGGGTTGCAGTGACGTGTCTGAAATGAGGCCCCCAGAGCACAGGGACCCAACAGCAAGTGCCTTTCCAGGGAGTTCCCAGGCAGGGCCATGGTGCTCCTGTGTGTGGAACCTGGGGATGTCCTTTGCAGTTCATAACCTGGGATTTGTTCTGCACGCTCCTTTCCTCCACACAAGGGAATTTCACCCCAGCTGCAGTGCCTGAGACACAGCCTGTGAGCCTGGAGTGTCCCTGAGCTCACAGCCACCCCAGAGGCACCCAGAGCCCAGACTAGTCTAGGCTGGGCTGGGCTGGGCTGGGCTGAGCTGGGCTGGGCTGGGCTGAGCTGGGCTGGGCTGGACTGAGATGGGCTG